>CM064577.1:38365324-38524852 GCA_032716605.1 Paralithodes platypus | reverse complement strand
TATTTTTTACGAAGTTTTTTGTCGTAGTGAGAACCCACATTCCTAATGACTGAAGCCATGAGTGAGGGCGCGTGCGCTCATGATTAAGGCTCCTCAGTTTTTAAATGCGCTGCGGCGGTAGATTCAAAACTACGGCGGATTAGTGTTTTGAAGAGGATGCCTTATGTAATAGGCATGTTCGTCACTGATCACGTATCCACTACTAAATATTCGGTTTTCCTAATCTCCTTACAGTATTCAAACCTATAATACAGGGGAGCCCAACAGATGCTTACATAGCCTAACAGCGTACTAGAACAACACGCTCTTAATACATAAACACCAATACGCGCAGGTTCTTAGAAAAATGGTTATCCCTTTTTGCATAAAGCAGTAAAAGGAGACACAAATATCTATGTTTCTCCATACGTGTATATGCAAGAGAACTTAAGGTTATTCTATACTGCACTACAGTTAACCATACCACTAATAGACTCCCAAACATCTGATCATTAATCGCTGGAATTGAGAACAATACAAAGCAAAAATTGAAAGTCACAATCCTCTGTCCAATATTTTATTGTTAATAATACAATGGCTTCTTCAGCACAGCACGGCATGTAAGGGATAAAACAACTTTATGTTATCGCTTACAAACACATCTTAGCTCAATACATCTTACAATATATTAACATAAGTCCCTGACTACACCTGTATTGCTGTACACTAAACAGGATTGATACATTTGGAAATCTGACATTCCTAACTGTGTTGAGAAAAAACAAGGTATCTATTATGGCAGTCTACACTTCTCACACCCAACAACCTCGGTCCTACTCAAGCTGGATGAGGAATAAACCACTAGAGACATAACGGTAATATGCACATATAAAGATGTAACAATGCAAGAATAATAGCACAACATGGAAAAATAAAAAGAAACTTATATTCTAGATTGCCACAGAAAAATGATGCACTAATAATAATCACTGATGTTATTCAAAATATAGTAATATAGGCTATGTAATCTAGAACCGAAAATCTATGCAAGGCGAAGAAGCACGCAACCACACCCACATGCTGTATAGAGCCAGGAAGAGTGATCTTAGCACTCGCTCTGTTCCCACGGCCCATGAGTTAACACCGGCACCACTTCTTAAATTATCCCGCCTGCACTCTCATAACTTCGTCTACTGGCATATTGGTACTTATGATAAACGAAATAATGGAAAGTAATTATACTGTGGCAACCAATTCCTGTAGGCTCAACCCTGACGAACAAAGTGAACGAGGCAAGGTGTTAGGCCACATGAGGTATCAACAAATACAATATGGGGTATATGTGGCAGAATGTGTACAATATATATATTCTATCTATTATATGTCAGATATTTTGGGGGTAGCCGACTCAAGACAGAGCAAGAACAGGCACAAAAACAAAATAATACAAGTAAACACAGATAAAAACACAACTCACACACATAGGTCTATTAAAGAGAAAGTAGATTTGACACATAAAGTGTTCAGATTGTGCAGGAGAGGTTATCTGCAGGTAGAATAGCGGAGCAATAGCCACAAAGTACCACATTAGCGGATTCATATAATCGTTAGGCCCTATGACTATTATCTAGTCCAACTTGCATTATAATGACCAAGTGTTCATATTCACGCATTCTCCATAATTGTAACCACTTTGTGATCTATAGTTACTCTATCACCAAGCTTTTCTGTACACTTCTCCATCTCAATTCTTTTATTATTTTATGACCACATTATTCTCTTTGTGTTATTTGTAAATAATAATGTTCTATATATATATATATATATTGTATATTGTTTGTAAGTTTACACTATGAATGTAAAAAAGTTTTATGTAAACTATTTTGATTTGAATTTGAATTTGAAATTTCTGGCTACCATCACGTTTATCCAGAGATGAAGGTGATTTTAGAATCAGAGGGTTGACGGTCAGTCTCCCCTTCCTAAGCTGTAGAAATCGTCGAATTGGGAGAATAGTCAAAACTCGTCACAATCTCAAATAATCAGAATGAAGGTATGAAATCTTTCAAGATTCGATAATGCATGTATTTTCTGTCTCTGGCTATTAAGACGATTTTATTCAGATTAGAAGGGTATTAAGCAGGAGTTAGCAGTCCTTTTTGATCGGACAATGTTCTAAGCTGCTATGATGTCATATAGAAGTCAGAGGGTTTTCGGCCAGCCTTTACCCAAGTCTCACAGATCCTTTCTAAGCGTTATAACGTCTAATGTGCCATAATATTGTCAAAAGCGTCATGATCCTCTAAGTGAGGGATAATGGCCACAATCTACAATGAGAATAATTAATGTCTTACTATACAGATGCTCACACAAAGCTACTAACAGTTTCTTAACTTACTCTTTAAAAAAATATATGAAAGGAGTAGCTGATAAACCCATACGGTGTGTGATAGTATTTATACTTCAATGACCTGATTTACATATTATAAATGTTAGATGGCCTGAATAAATGCTCCTGTGTATCAGCTTATTACGTATATGAATATATGTCTTGTATCACCAAAATCGATCAACAATAATACCCTTTATTCAAAATTATTTACTCACCAGAGTATCTATAATACATGCACACTTCACTAAAATCCTTAACACAATTGCGTCTTTTATTTTATTATTTTTTTATGTTTTGGGGAAAGAAGATAATCAGTTCCACTGAAATAAATGGGATGACAGTGATTCTCTAGTGATTCGAAAATTACTGGTAGTTCATGTAGAAATATACAAAATAAATAAATAAATTATATATCTATATATTATATATATATATAATATATATATTACATATATATATATAATATATATATATATATTGTATTGTTCTAATATTACTGTATATTGCATAAAATAAATTCAAATATTGCTAAAGGCTGTAGCGAAACTAGATGGAAAAATAGACAGACATAGTGAATGCTGGCATGGTGTTATGCAGGAAGTGGGAAAAAAAACAAAGAGGAAAGTGTGTGCTAGATGATAGAGTGCTTATGAGAATATCTGTGTATGTGGTGTGAAAATATAATGGTATTGAGAGAAATAGAGAGAGCGAGATGAGTTTTTGAGGAGGCGCTACCACTGAGGTCTGAGCCTGTTTATTGTAATAGCGATAGTATAGCTTTATAGCTGATTAGTGCACATAAGATATTAATGGCTGATAGTCTGACTTCTAGAAAATATTGTTTCACGCGCACTATACCGTACTGTAGTAGTGCTTTTTCAAAATTATTGAAGGCAAAGATTGAATAAATATATATATATATAATTAATATTTACTATTGAGTATTTATAGACTTCTAAATGTTTCTAATCTCTCAGTGTGACCGCGAGTCAGGCGATGGGTTTTATCATGCCTGGTGGCTGATTAAAGCGTCGGCTATTTGACGGTCGGCGCTTAACCCATGAAATTAAAATATAATATATATATAATATATATATAATTGTATATATGAATATATGGTATATTATATATATTATATATATATATATATATATAATATATATTATGTATATATATATATATATATATATTATATAATATATATCTATATATATATATAATATATATATATATCTATATATATATATTTATATTTTCTTTAATACATACGAGGTTGAAAAAAAGGTGGCAATTTCTGCGTTGGAAAATTTTAATTATTCAAAGTTCTTTCCAGGTCTCTGATTGAGTTTTCGGGGGGGGTGGGTTGCCAGGAAGTAGATGAATTAGATGATCAAAAATTCATGGTGGTACAGGTTTACATTAAAGTACAGGAATGAATACAAGGATATACGACGCGTTTCACTGGACAACCAGCATTATCAAGTAATGACGGAATGTATAAAAAGGTTAACATGAAGGGTATATATATCGATGGTGGAGGATCATAGGAGGCGGAACACAGTGGGCAAAAGTCCCTGCTATTGGTGGAAGGGAAACTAGGAGAGAAAAAGGGGGTACCGCTTCCACGCAAATGCGCCCTGGATTGCGGGATGGTGGTCGATAGTTGGGTGTCGAATCTGATTGGCTGCGTTGTCGTGGGCGTGGCCCTAAGTTGTGTGGCGCCTGCAGAACACGAAGCTGAAGGAGGTATCGCGGGGGGCCTGCGTCAAGGGCAACCGGGGGGCGAGGAGAGGGTGTTACCGGTCCCCTGTAGGGTAGTGCCTTTTTGGCAGAAAGGACGGATGCTGAAGGTTCAGAGTTTGGTTGTTGATGTTTGGGATGTAAGGCTTGGGGGGGGAAAAAAAAAAAAATTTAAAAAAAACATAGCAAGCTTCGAGAATATGTAATCTCCTTGGGTCACTTTCTTTATCGAGTATGGTGGATGTTGTTTCTCTAACTCGTTGCGTGTGATGTGAGGGTGGGTAGGGGTGAGATAGTGGTCTTTGATGGCTCCAGCCTGAAGGTGAAGAGTTAACCGACGTGAAACGACGAGTCTGCGTCATACCAATATAGGAATGAGGTTCCACAGTCCTCATAATTACAGGTATTTTGGTAAATGACGTGATCGTCGGTCCATCGGGCTCTTTTATCTTGGTGGGGAAGGCTGGTTGTTTGTTTCGGATGAACGAGGTTGGAGGTCTTGTGGTATTTTGTAAATAAATTTATAATGTTGATTTTGTTTTCCAGGGTTTTGGTTTTTGGGTGTACACCCTGCTTGGAGATTATGTCTTTTAAGAACTGCCTCGTCATTTTTGTGGTTCAGAGGACATGTAATTTGAATTGCGGTAGAAGATCTTCATTTCATTGGAGGGGTCCAATGTTTGGGAGGGCTTTGGGTGTACCATTTTTCAAGATGGTGTTTGATGGTGTCTGGAGATGTCGGAGTTTGGAGTATCCGTTATTTACTAAAACTTGTGATAGTTCCCCCATTTTTTCTAGTTTCCGGCGTGGGTGTCCCCGGCCCAGGTTAGAGCGTTGCGTGAGGGCCCCTCTCCTAACATAGGCGGGAGATGGAGGATAGAAGATAACGGCTGTGGCATTCCACTTACACCGTTTGAGGGCATTGGTGTCCTGTGTTAGTTGGTTTAATGGATGTAGACGGTGGTTTTGAACCCAAGGTCGTTCAGAGCTACCGAGGATGTCCGAGGAAGGGGAGTTGTCCCAGTGTTAGATTTTTTCAAAGGTGAAGTTACGTCCGGAGGAGGTCATGAAGCCGACGCTGGAGTTTTTCCCTGATAGTTCGTGGAGGTCCCTTGATTTGCACGAATATGTCCATCCACCGTATCTACAGTAAGACGGCGGGTCGTTGGGCAGCCAGGGAGCTCCTTCCTCGATGGTACCCCCTGAAAAAGTTTCCGGCCAAAAAGAACTCCTAGAGGGGGCTGCCCCACGCCACCCCGTCCTATCTGGCTTTGTACATGTTGCCCCGGGGTCAAAGGAAGGTGGGCCCTCCTATTGTACATATCTCCAGTAGTGTTTTCAGGGCCTTTCTCCTGCTGTCCAGTGTAAGGACGTATCCAGGCCAATGCTAATTCCGACGTAAGAATCATAGTCATGGGTTCCCTATCCCCTGTCACGTTGGGGAACAGGCTTTCTAACGTCGAGCGAGGCGATTGTGTGGTTGTTTTTACGGGGGGCGTCTCGGTAAAATTTCCAAAGAAAATCGTGGGGCTGAGTTTTAAGGTTTGAATTGGCCTGGGCACGTAGGGGGTGAATGAGGTTTGTTTCCAGGGGCCCTGGCGATCTTGTAGGTGGCCGTGGGGGATCTGGAGAGATGATTGTGCGGAGGGGGTTTTTTCCCAGGATTTTGTGTGTTTTGATGGGTTCCGTACGCATACCCAGGTGGGGTATTCCTCCCGACGATTTTTTTTTAAGGTGGATCCCTCCCTTCCTTGTTTTTGGGCGTTGATGGCGGTGATGGTGGTGTTTGGCAATACGTATTTTGATGTTCGTTCCGGTTGGGTTGCGGGTGATCTTTTTTTTTTAAATTTAGTGTTGTCACTTTAAGATGACGTCCATTTTTCTAAGAATATTCCTCCCTTGTCCATGGATCACGAATGGCAGGAGGCTTGTAATCCGCACGGACCGGATGATGATGTTGGGTGGTTTGTCCCCCGTTCTTAATAGTTTGGCAGCTTGGGAAAGTGTTGTTTTGTTGAGTATTTTGCTATGGTGAGTTCCCCCTCTGGTTTTTTTGGGGGGGGGGGTCGGCTTCAGCGAGGAGAGTAGGTTGTCGGGCGGGAGTAGTGGGGTGTGACCTTGGGCCATCCTTACTTGAGTCGTAGGATGTCCGTCCAGGAAGGATTTCCGTTTTCTAGGCGGTTCCGGTGGGGGCCAGGTTTTGGAGCTGTAGTGGCAGTTTGGAGGCCTTTGGTTGAGGAGGTCTTTCCTTGGTCCAGGGTCAGAAAAATGGTGTTAGTAAGGTTAATAAGTCCTTTTGTTTGGTTTGGGTAGTTTATTAAGTTTTCCGCCATAAAGAACGGGTACAAGCTTTTTTTAATGGGTTGTGTTTTTTCGGCTTGTCTTCCTGTGTTGTTCCACAGTTTGTTTCGAGGGCTGTTGTTGATTTCGGGCTTTGAGGTGGTCTGGAGGGGTTTTTTCGTCTTCCCAAAAATCCGTAAGAGCATCTCGTTCTTTTAGCGAAGGTTGATTAGGCGAGCCTCAACGTTTTTTCAATTATTTGTTCCTTCAAGCCACTGTTTTCTTCACGAAACTAGGAGGGTGCCTGGGTTGCGATGTCTGGCATTCTCAGTGAAGTATTTAATGTTGGTAAAGCCAGGTAATAAAATTTCTTTAATATACATACCGAGGTTGAAAGAAATGCGCAAGATTTTCTGCGTTGGGAAATTTTTATTATTCAAAGTTTCCCAGGTCCCCTCTGATGAGTTTTTTTCGCTGGGTGGTCCGGAAAGTAGATTGACAGGAGATGAGCAAAATTCCATGGTTGGGTAACAGGGTTAACATTAAAAGTGTAACATGAATTGATACAGGATATACGACGCGTTTCACCTGGACAACCAGCATTATCAAGTAACGGAAGGAATGATATAAAAAGGGTAAACAGGAAGGGTATATAGAGAGGGTGGAGGATCAGATGAGGCGGGTAAAACAGGGTGGTCAAAAGTCTTGCTATTGGTGGGAAAGGGAAAACTAATGGAGAGAAAGGGGGTTACCGCTTCACGCAGTTGCGCACTGGATGCGGGATGGTGGTCGATAGGTGGGGTCGAAGGTGGAGTTTGGCTGCGTGTCGAGGGGCGTGGCCCCTAAGTTGTAGTGGCGCCTGCAAGGAACACGAAAAAAGTCTGAAGGAGGTAGGCGCGGGGGGCGGCGTCATGGCCCCCGGGGGGCGAGGAGGGGTGTTAGGAGGTTCCTGGTAGGATAGTGGCCCTTTTGGCAGAAGGAAGGATCTGAAGGTCCATGAAGTTTTGGGTTTGTTGATGTTGGGATGTAAGGCTTGGATATATCAAGCTTCGAGAATAGGTAATCTCCTTGGTGTCCTTTTTCCTTTATCGAGTATGGTGGTGGTGTTTCTCTAAACATCGTTGCTGGTGGGAGGTATGAGGGTGGTTAGGGGTGAGATAGTTGGTCTTTGATGGCTTCCAGCCTGAAGGTGAAGAGTTTAACCGACGTGGAAAGACGAGTCCCTGCGTCTACACCAATATCTGAATGAGGGTCCCCACAGGTCCCCCCCCTCATAATTACAGGTATGGTTGGTAAAATGACGTGCATCGTCGGTCATCGGTGCCCTCTTTTAAGCTTGGTGGAGGCTGGTTTTTGGTTGCGGAGAAAACGAGGTCTTGGAAGGTCTGGGGGGATTTGTAATAAATTATTAATTTAGATTTTGTTTTTCCGGTTGGTTGGGGTGGACATGGCCTTTGGGAGCATTACTTTTCTTTTATCGTTTTTAAGGACGGCGGCCTCGTCATTTTTTTTTTTTATGTTTTCAGAGGGACATTGTAATTGCGGTAGAAGCTCTTAATTTTCATTGGGGGGGGGTTCCCAATGTTTGGGGGGGGGAAGGGCTTTGGGGGTGTACCATTTTTTTCAAGATGTTTGTTGAATGGTGGCTTGAGAGGTCGGAGTTTTGGAGTAAAAATCCGTTAATTTACTAAAACTTGGGATAGTCCTTTCTAGTTCCTGGTGGGTTTCGGCCCCCAGGTAGGAGCAGTGCGTGAGGGCTCCTCCTAACATAGGGCGGAGATGGAGGAGAGAAGATAACGGCGGGGGCATTCACTATCCCCGTTTTGAGGCCTTGTTCCCCTAGTGTTAGTTGGTTTAAATGTAAGACGGTGTGGTTTTTGGAAACCCAATGGTCCGTTCAGAGCTAACGAGGAATGTCGAAGGAAGGGGAGGTTGTCCACCATTGTTAGATTTTTTCCAAAGGGTGGGAAGTTAAGGTCACTGGAGGAGGTCATGAAGCGACGCTGGAGTGTTTCCTGTAGTTTCGGATGGAGGTCCTTGATTTGCACGAAGATGTCATCCACGTATTCCTACAGTAGACTGCGGGTTCGTTGGGCAAGCTTATCTCTTCCTCGTGGTACCCATGAAGGGCAAAGTTTCGCAAAAAGAGACTCCTAGGGTGGCTGCCCATCGCCACACCGTCTATCTGCTTGTACATGTTGCCCCGGGGGCAAAGGAAGGGGGCCTCCTTGGTACATAGCTCCAGTAGTGTTTTCATGGCCTTCTCCGGGATGTCCAGTGTAGGAGTATCAGGGCAATGATAAATTCGACGTAGAATCAGTCAATGGTCCCTATCCACTGGCACGTTATGAACAGCTTTCTACGTCGAGAGCCACACAATTTCTCTCGACGTAGAAAGCCTGTTCACCAACGTGCCAGTGGATAGGACCATTGACATGATTCTACGTCGAATTTATCATTGCCCTGATACTCCTACACTGGACATCCCGGAGAAGGCCCTGAAAACACTACTGGAGCTATGTACCAAGGAGGCCCCCTTCCTTTGCCCCCGGGGCAACATGTACAAGCAGATAGACGGTGTGGCGATGGGCAGCCCCCTAGGGGTTCTTTTTGCGAACTTTTTCATGGGTACCATCGAGGAAGAGCTCCTGGCTGCCCAACGACCCGCCGTCTACTGTAGATACGTGGATGACATCTTCGTGCAAATCAAGGACCTCCACGAACTACAGGAACTCCAGCGTCGCTTCATGACCTCCTCCGGACTTAACTTCACCTTTGAAAAATCTAACAATGGACAACTCCCCTTCCTCGACATCCTCGTAGCTCTGAACGACCTTGGGTTCAAAACCACCGTCTACATTAAACCAACTAACACAGTTCAATGCCTCAACGGTGATAGTGAATGCCCCCGCCGTTATCTTCTATCCTCCATCTCCGCCTATGTTAGGAGAGCCCTCACGCACTGCTCTACCTGGGCCGACACCCACCAGGAACTAGAAAGACTATCCCCAGTTTTAGTAAATAACGGATACTCCAACTCCGACATCTCCAGCACCATCAACCACCATCTTGAAAAATGGTACACCCAAAGCCCTCCCAACATTGACCCCCCCAATGAAATTAAGATCTCTACCGCAATTTACATGTCCTCTGAACACAAAAATGACGAGGCCGTCTTAAAAGAAATAATCTCCAAGCATGTCCACCCAACCAACCCGGAAAACAAAATCAAATTAATAATTTATTACAAATCCCCCAAGACCTCCAACCTCGTTCTCCCAACAAACCAGCCTCCACCAAGATAAAGAGCCCGATGACCGACGATCACGTCATTTACCAACATACCTGTAATTATGAGGACTGTGGACCTCATTCCTATATTGGTATGACGCAGACTCGTCTTTCACGTCGGTTAACTCTTCACCTTCAGGCTGGAGCCATCAAAGACCACTATCTCACCCCTAACCACCCTCACCTCACACGCAACGAGTTAGAGAAACACACCACCATACTCGATAAAGAAAGTGACCCAAGGAGATTACCTATTCTCGAAGCTTTATATATCCAAGCCTTACATCCCAACAGCAACAACCAAACTCTGGACCTTCAGATCCTTCCTTCTGCCAAAAGGCACTACCCTACAGGACCTAACACCCCTCCTCGCCCCCCGGTGCCCTTGACGCAGCCCCCCGCGCTACCTCCTTCAGCTTCGTGTTCTGCAGGCGCCACACAACTTAGGCCACGCCCCTCGACACGCAGCCAATCAGCTTCGACCCCACCTATCGACCACCATCCCGCATCCAGTGCGCATGCGTGAAGCGGTTACCCCCTTTTTCTCTCCTAGTTTTCCCTTCCACCAATAGCAGACTTTTGCCCCCTGTTTTCCCCCTCCTCTGATCCTCCACCCTCTATATATACCCTTCCTGTTTACCTTTTATATCATTCCTTCCTTACTTGATAATGCTGGTTGTCCAGTGAAACGCGTCGTATATCCTGTATCATCATGTACTTTAATGTAACCCTGTACCACCATGAATTTTGCTCATCTCCTTCATCTACTTCCTACCACCCAGCGAAAACTCATCAGAGACCTGGAAACTTTGAATAATAAAATTTCCAACGCAGAAATTGCCATTTCTTTCAACCTCGTATGTATTAAAGAAAATTTATTACCTGGCTTTACCAATATATATATATATATATATATATATATATATATATATAATTTGTGTGTGTGTGGGTGTTAGAGTGTTTAGGAGTTTGAATGTATTAGGGAGGGAATTAGACCTGACCAGTTGAACCAAGTGATAATAATTTAATATTCATATTCAAAATACTCTTATAGACACTAACTCTTATATTCACAATTCCACAGCACACACGTATATAAATGGTGGGCACAGTAGAATAACATTGTATTTAAATATACAGTATATATGTAAAAAAACACACCGTTACACACATACACACACGCACTCACGCTCAGGCTATAATCGTATCTTTAATATAAAATTTCCCGCGAGCAATTTGGTGAAACTAACTAACTATAATAGTGGGAAGCCACACATGGACTCTTTGTTTAAGAGCCATAGTCCGAGTTTCACAAAACCTATCATACTATCACTGTTATTTTTGTATTTATGTTTTTATTTTTGTTGCCAATTGTACGGCCTTGTTATTTTTGTTTCTTTACGAGGATGTATTTTTAAAGATTGATGGAAGCCTATGGAGGAAACTATAATAATAGTGAACAAACAAATATATATATACCAATATATAACACCTACCCCCTTAACCGTTTGATTACAAAATGTATTCCTTAAAAAGCACAATAACATCGTCCGGTGGTCAGTAAATTAAACCGTATGTACAGTCGCTAACTTAATAATTGTTAAAGAGCTACTTTTAGTTATGTTATTTCACTTCATATCTGCATTTTAAAAGATCCACCAAACGAGATTTACATATCAAAAGGAAAGGTTAAGGCTGTTTATTTTTGTTGTCACTATGTATTCCAAAGCAGCTACACTAATATAGCTACTATGAACTCAATTACTGTGTTGGTAGATAGACAGTTACGTTCATAAGTCGTGTGGTTCCTACACATTTCAGCTTTGGTTATCACTCCAGTAAAGCTTTGTAAACAGGTCCGTAATGTATATGGATAATGTACTTGTTGCTACTTCCAAAGACATAAGTTTAATAATAAACTACACGTTTATCTTTACATATACAATAATAAAGACTAATACTACTTGACACAGCTTTCATTTGTCACCCTGCCACTCAACACTGACAACGGAGGCTAAAAAGCACCCAACATTTTTCAAACTACTAATGTCACCAACAAAAGTTCCTTCATAACTCGCTTTCGCTCTCATGAACAAATAGTTTAAATTCATCTGTGCCTGAAAAATGTTGCTTGAAATTTCCCCTCATATTATATTTGTTACACGCATTATAAACTTCCACCTTTAATTTTGTTCACCCCTCATATTATTATATATTTCAGCTTAATATTAAACAATGTAATTTATAACGAACCTTATATTATATTTGTTACAAACTTTGTAAACTTCCACCTCTATCTTTTGGCACCCCTCATATCATTACGTATTTTAGATTGCAGCTGATTTTAAAACAATGTATATTAGGAGGAACGAAGGCCGGGACATCTTAATAGTAAATGGGGGTCTTGGGGGTATATATATTTTGTGTAAGCTTGATGGAGGTCTAGGGAGCAAACTAAAATCTTCCCCTTAATGTGTATGTACAGGTATACTATATAATAGTTACACAATCGAATTATAATATTCTTTACTGACGCCCCTCATGCTTAATCTTTCAAAAGAGGTAATGTGTCATCAATTTGGCACATCACTTTTACTAATAAATAGAAGTTGATGTATATAATTATATTCCTTCTGTATTTCTCTCTTGTCAAGTATATTTCATATGGCCCTATTATTCCCGCTAATTAACTCTTTGGGAATCATGACGCGTTTTGACAGTTTATTATGGCTATCATTGGACGATTTCAAACAGCTTAGAAAGGATCTGCGGGAATTAACCCACAGGACCCCAGGGACGCACGTGATGCGTCGGCAATGTAAGTAACTCTAGATCCCAGAACCGCAGAACCTGCATCAGCAATTTCGACCTTATATACTCTTGTCCTATGATAGCTAGAGGCTTGAGGATGATATGAGATATACCTTATGATGTTGCCGAACAGTGGCGGTACTCAGCAACCCCCTAATCTAGCCGCGCGGGTGGGTACGGGCGGATGGGGAAAGCCTATTTACCCACTTATCTCACCGCCACTTTCGAGCTTATTTATTCTTGTCCTATGGTAGCTAGAGTGTTTAAATTTTTATGGGATATACCTTATAATGTTGCCCAACAGTGGCAGTACTTGGCAACACCTAAGTCCCGCCGCGGTGGGGAGTGGGGAGAGAGAGCGCGGGAGGAGGGAGGAGTGGAGGACTGGGCCGCCAGTTGTCCTGTTTAGTTCACGAGTGTCGGACCTACCTCGTCGCCTCGCAATGTTGAAACAAAGGGAATAGAGTGTGTAACACTCCACTACTGCTCCCCATGACATAGTTGACTCCCCACCAAGTGGGGAAGAGGAGGAGGAGGACAACCCAGACCCCATGGCATTTCTCAAAATTCAACCAGGTCATCATAGGGGTCAGAAGAGACGAGAGAGTGTTTCATGTTGCTATGTACACAACAAACGCGGCATACGTGGTTCTACCCTAGTACCCCCACGCCTGCCTTCACCACCACCTCCCCTGTATCCCCTCTAAAAATACATTGTCAAAATCCATATTTCTAAGTCAAAAGTGCCTAAAACAATGCTTAAAACTCATATTCTAACTTTATTCTTCATTTCTCACCTATTTAAGCTATTTAACCTAACAAGTGCGCATGGGGGTAATTGGAAACGTCCCCCTGTGCTGACGTATTTGAGGTGTTTCCGTCACTAAAATATTCATTGTACCATTAATAGCATTATTACTTATCCATATGCGCCTATTATGGGTTGATTATAAAGGTATTAACCTGAAACAACAATAAAACGAGTGAAAACAGCGTTTGGATGATCAAAATCGGAGATATAGCCCACGAGTTGTATAATGTATGGGTGAGGCAAGCTGCTTTCCCGCCAATTTCCCCCAAGGCCACTGAGACACAGTCGATCGATACTCTCTCTCTCTCTCTTGCATTCGCTTGCTATCAGTGATGACCACACCCTCCAACCGGATTTCTAATGTTAGCACGAAAATATACCTCAGAATAAGGGAATAACAGGGAAAATAGGTGATAACTGAAGGAGAGGAGGAAAGTGGGGAAGGAGGGGAGGTAGAGGACTGAGATTTTGCATGGCCCAGGGGCCAATTTTTGTTTTTTTTGTTTTTTTTTTGTTTTTTGTTTTCAGATGTCAAAAGTTGATTTTTTTTTTCACTCACTCTTAAGAGTCTCCCCACAGTCCGCCAGGGGAACTCTTAAGAGTCTCCCAGCAGTTCCCGGGTTAATAAAAAAAAACAAAAAATACGAAAATCAGTTGGTCCCACAGCGTGATTTTATTATTAATTAGCTGGTGCTCAGTGGGTTAGAAGGGTAAAGATTCTCAATCAACCCTCTGACTTCCTTATACCCTTCCTACTCTGAACAAAATACTTCTACTTCTCTGCTATATATCTCTACACGCCGCAATGTTGTATATCTCTCACTCTCCTACAGCTATTACAATAATCAGTGTTCTTCAGAGGTTTGTCAGTGTATACCTGCTCTCTTACGGATAGTAGGTGGCACCCTCCTTTCAATACATTCACATCTCTGTTTTGGCCAACTCTCTTACCCAAAAGTGAACCGGTTTGCCCAGTCTTTCTTCCACTCAACAAATAAACTCTGGAACTATATCACTCAATCTGTCTTTCCCGTATTTTATGACTTACACTGGTTCAAGCTCCTTGTATCCAGATATATTTACTCTTAATACATTAAATTGGCTCCATCATCCTTTCAGAGGTGAATGGGAATGGTAGTGCACTTGTGGACGTATGCGTGGGGAGGAGGTTGTGGATAGTCAATACCTTCTTCCAACACAGAATGATGCACAGGTACACATGGAAAGTGGTGTGGACGATGAAGAATAAGATTTTTTTTTTTTTTTTTTTTTTTTTTTTTTTATATATTCCAACTACTCCCTCTCGGGCATAGGCTGAGAGCCTGTACATTCCACCGCTCAAAACGGTGAAGCCCGTGAGGTCTTGTTCCAGCCTGGGGAGTGAGACATGTGAAGCATCCATCATGGCTCGAAGCAGCTCCATCTCTGAAGCGGCTGGTTGCTTCGCCCAAGTGCTTCATCGTCTCACCCTCCAGACTCAGACCCTCACTCTCAGAACGCCACCTATTGAGCAGTGAACTCACTAGGCATTGTCCCCCTGTAACATATTTTGAATATGGGAATATTCATACAGTGTTATTTAATCAGGGAACAATGAGGGTATTTGTTTGGCATTTCGGTGGGCTTTGTGGTAATGCACTGATACTAGGTACAGCACAAATTCAATCCCAATAATATCTTCCCATTGACATATCGAGATTTGAACCCGGGTCCATTGGATTATCAATCCAGTGGCATGACCACTCCACCACACCTAGAAAGGTGTGATTGATTATATGTGTGTGGATGAAAGAATGAAGAAATCTGTGATGGATGCTAGGGTGTATCGGGGTATTGGAGGTGGTCTGTCTGATCATTATGTAGTAGTAGCTAAGGTTAGGATACAAAAGAAGTGAGTGAGGAGAGCTGGATGGAGGCGATAGGAAGGTGGAATGGTGAGGAGGGTGGAGAGGCTACAGGAGGAGGAAATCATGGAAGAGCATAGGAGAGCAGTAGAAAGACGACTAGGTGGGTTCGACCTGGAAGATATGGAGGAAGTGGAGGAGATAAGCAAGGTGTTTAAGGAAGAGGTCTGTGCATCATGTGAAGAGGTGTGTGGAGTGAGGAGAAGAGGGAGGGGAGTGAAAGGTACAGCATGGTGGACAGAACAGGTAAATATAGCTGTGGAAGATAAGAAGAAAGCGTATAGAGAGTGGTTGGATAGTAGAGGGAATGAAGATTTGGAGAGGCAGAAACGAGCGAGGTACGTGGAGAGAAAGAGAGTGGTGAAGGAAAGTAAGAGAAGAGTAGATGAGGAATTTGGAAGGAATCTTAGTGTAAATGGAGGGAGTGTAAGAAACTGTTCTGGAAAGAAGTCAAGAAAGTTAGGGAAGGTAGCAAGGGAAACAGTAAGAGTGTACAAAGGAAATCAAGCAACAACAGATCTAGTGACCCTTCTAGGTTGCTTGTCCTCCAAAACACTGAGGATCCAGTGTCCAAACAGTGGTTTAGAGTGGGTAAGGGAACATTGGAAAGGGAATTACTGCCCTGGAACTAATGTCCGTGGCAGGATTAGGAAGTTAGTAGGGGACATATGGGTTAGTAACTGAGGGGGGGGATAAAATAAAGTAATTCATTTACAAACGCAGTCAGTCGCAGGTTTGATGCGAGATATTTGTCTAGGCGGAGTTTAAATGAATCAACGGTGATGCAGTCTATAACGTTTCGGGGAAGCCCATTCCACAAGTTGACAACTCGATTGAAGAAGAAATTCTTAGATTCGTGTGAGTTAAAAGATTTACCAATAATTTTGCAACCGTTTCCCCGCGTGTAATTAGATTGGTCGATAGTGAAGTACTTACTACAGTCCATATTGTCGATGCCTTTGATGATTTTGAACACTTGAATTAAGTCACCTCTTAATCTGCGCTGGGTTAAAGGAAATAGATTTAATTCTCTAAGACGGTCTTCGTATGGTTTGTTCTTTAGGCTAGGTATCATTTTGGTAACTCTACGTTGAACTCATTCTAGCTTGTTTATATCTTTTTGGTAATAAGGGCACCAGGATTGAACGCAGTATTCCAGAAGAGGGCGGACTAAGGAATTGTAAAGGGTTAGGATAACTTCTTTGGATTAATGCTCAAATGACCTGCCTATAAAGCCAATTATTTTGTTTGCCTTCTTAACAACTTCTGAACATTGTTGACTCAGTTTTAGGTTACTCGATATTGTTACTCCCAGATCGGTTTCTCTGTTACATTCTTAAGCTGAGTGCCATTCATCGAATAGTTTGCTTTCTCATTTAGGTATCCGATATGTAGTACTTTACATTTATCCGCATTGAAATTCATTTGCCAAATTTGGGCCCAACATGACAATTTATCTAGATTGTGTTGCATATCGTCAACTTGTTCTTTTGAGAGTACGCTATTTGCAATTTTTGTATCGTCAGCAAATTTTGAGATTGTACAGGTGATACCCTCATCTATGTCGTTGATGTAAATTAGAAAGAGAATTGGACCTAGTACCGATCTCTGGGGTACCCCGCTACTTACATTGGTCCATTTAGGTGCCTTACCGTTTATGACTACTCTTTGCTTTCTGTCGCTGAGCCAATTTTATATCCATTTCAACACACCGTCTTGTATTCCATGTGCTTTTAGTTTTAGCAGTAAACGTTTGTGGGGAACTTTGTCAAAGGCCTTTTGAAAATCAAGGTATATAATATCTACAGCTTTACTCTCATCGTAGAGGTTGAGGATATCGTGGAAGAAGTCTAAGAGGTTTGTTAAACAGGAACGTTTTTTACGAAAGCCGTGTTGAGTATCTTTAAGTATGTTATTTTCCTCTAAGTGATTTACGAGTCTGTCTCGTATGACCGTTTCTAGCATTTTACATACAACTGAGGTTAAGCTAATTGGACGATAGTTACTGGGTAGGGATTTCCTGCCTTTTTTGAATATCGGTGTTACGTTGGCTAGCTTCCACTGATCAGGCATAGTTCCAGACTGCAAGGATTTATTGAATAGTAATGTCAGTGGTTTGGAGAGCTCATCCTTAGCTTCCTTTAGAACTCTAGGCGAGATTGAATCAGGTCCAGGCGTTTTATTTACCTTGAGTTTATCTAAACAATTCAATACTTCTCTCTCTGTAACGGTGATATTGCTTAGAACATCTGAATTATCAATCTGAATCGGCGATGGTGTAGGGATATCACTGAGGTCTTCTGTTGTAAAAACTGATGCAAATAAGGTATTGAGGGCATTACTCATTTGTACTTCGTCTTTGGTGTATTCTCCATTTCATCGACTAACGGTCCAACAGTTGAAGTAACTACTTTTTTCTTTCTGATATAACTATAGAATTCTTTCGGGTTTGTTTTAATTTGATTCGCAATATGTAACTCTAAGGTCTTTTTACTTTACTTAATTAACTTTTTGGCTTTGCGTCGTAGATCTACAAATTTCACCAGTTCTTCGTCATTTTGTGAGGATTTTAATCTATCATTAGCAAAATTTTTAGCAAGCAGGCAGTTTGAAATATCTTTATTCCACCATTTGGGCTTATTATTATGGCCTCGACGCCGTATTTTCGATGGTATGCAGTCTTGCACTGCTTTTAGGTAAGTGGTTTCGTATAACTTCCAAGATGTATTTATATCGTTATTGTTAATTAAAAAGCTCCAGTCAGTTTCTTTAAACATAGCTCTAAGTTTATAGAAGTTTGCTTTCTTGAAATTAGGGACTTTTTCGATGCTACTATTTGGTTCGTTACTAGTAAACTTGAAAGTGAAAGTTATCGTACGATGGTCGCTGTTACTGAATTCATCACCAACATTCAAATTCTATATTAATTCTTCTTTTGTTGCAAGTACAATGTCAAGAACGTTGTTACCACGGGTCGGCGTTCGAACAAATTGATAAAGCGAACTCTCTTGCAAGTTGGTATACAAGTCATGTCCGGAGTGTGAAGTAAGAGTATCGCCCCACTTGGTCACAGGTAAATTAAAGTCGCCAAAAATTACGGTATCTTGTGAGTTACTTACATCTGCAATTTGTTCGTAAATTACTCGGTCAGTTTGCACTGATTGAACTGGAGGTCTGTATTGTCACGATCCAGGTTCTCAAAGACACAGGGCTCTTCAACATTGGACTAGATAATGGCAAAATGCAACAACGGTAACACTAGATCCAACCCCTGCCTTAAACACTGGAAAACAAAACACCATTACCGCCCTGAGTCGTGCCTGGACAACGAGGTATCCTATGACTCGGTAACTGGTGCACACACACTAGGCTGACGCTCGATGAAACAGCCTATTCTCAAACAGTAAAAGATTACTCGTTTAGGTTACACAAAGAAAAGATAGTTAACGTGATTAATTAACGTTACGGTAGATACTCAAATAACTGGCACTCCTGTATTAAAGAAAGTGCAATGCTAGTCCTGCAACATCAACTGGAATCTTCTGAAATAAGTCTGATGCTGGGAAGATGTTCGTAAAGAATCTTGAACAATTATAATGCAGAATACGGGTCACAATAAATACTAGGACATACAGTAATAATAGGCAGGCGAATAATAAAGACTGCGCAAAGGTAGTAATGCTCGACAACTAAAGAAATGCTTCGTGACACAACGCAACAGCCTACTAGGGTTGTGCAACTCAACAACAACCTCGGCTCAAAAGTGCAGTGAATAATAATGTTGCATACATAATAATGGGGGCTTATCTCTAACCAGTGTCTGCTCAGTTAATAAAGTCTAGCTGGGGTATCAAGGCAGGGCAACAATGGGCGAGCATGCGGCTCGTAGCCTAACGTTGTCCGAAGGTGGTATAATGAAGATTACGTTATATGACGGGGATGCTCTCTTGATAAATCTAGGTCTCTAGTACCTAGTTCTATCCTGGCGATCCCTCAGAAGTCAACACAAAGAGGCAGCACTCTGTTGTGAGGGATAGGCTATGGCCCTCTCACACCACAGCGCTGTGCTCGCAAAGTAAACCCACCCGAAGACAACTTAGGCTCCCACAGTACCTGTCGATGTCGTGCAGGGCTTAGCTAACATGGCGCACATCGGAGACAACGACACAGTAACCTTACCCCTAGTCTAGCTTTAGATAACCAAGCAGAATCACTCAACACCTTGCCAGGGAGACATATACCGGTCTACAACCTTCCCGAGAGAGAGGACACACACGGAAAAGTCCGTCTCTCCAACCTCAATAAAGCATAATACCTCCTTAACCTAATACATGGAAATATCTGAGAGCTTCGCGTACAATACGACTGGCCGACGGTGAACATCTATGCTGAAACCAGAAGGGATGTTGAGTTTAATAAAGATTAGAGAATGAGAAAGGAGAAGTCGAGAGAGAGAAATAGTATGCAAAGTGGCGAGTATGGGGGACAGAATTGCAAAGGATATAGGCGGTACGCGTGTCAGGCAAGCTCTGAGCTGGTAAAAAACACGCGGCCGCGATGGGCAGGGACTAGTTGACCACCCGGCCGCCAATGCCGTCAGCGCCCAAGCGAGCCGCGTGATAGCTCACCCCGCTGCCAGGTGTACCCTCTCTCGCTCGCTTCCCACACAAGCAACATTTATATTATAGTGAATATAAAATATAAGGCGCGGTCACAGACCAAAACAAAGATCACTTCTAGACTGTCTGTGGCAACACGACACTAATAAAACAAAGCAGATCATCCTAGGACAACTGTAGCCCATCCCCCCATCCTGGCGAGCGCTAGCGAGCTGCAATGCCCCACGCAACCATTCTGTCAACGCCGGGAGGCGTCACACCCCCCCCAAGATATGGGACACTCAACCATGAGCCCATATCTGAACAGGCAGAATGTCGCTAGAATCTGCCACTCCTAACCACTCTGCCACTCATGGAATGCAAGCTCAGTCTCCTCAAAAAAAAATACAACAACATTTATATATAAAACAAATCTTATCACCCTTCCCAAATATAATACATTAATTCATAACATTGTGCTCCCAGAGCGAGCTTTAAGAAGCACAGCCTGCTGAGGGAAAATCATCTGCACTCAGTACTCAGCTACAATATTATCTTAAAATTAATTATCAAAAAGAAAGAGTTTTTATTTAATTTTTCATATTTTATTTTAATGTTGTTTTTGGCGGCTACTATAGATGTAGCCTAATTTTCTTCCAATCAAAGCCAACAACTCCTGCCCTGCGACCCTACGCTGATGCTACACACGCGAGCCAACAAGCACCAACGCAAAAATACACCGCGAGCCATGACAGGAGGCTATACCAACATACTGTGGTAGCCTACCCCGGATCCTCCACCCGCGACAAACAGTCCGCAATCACATTCTCACAACCGGCAATATGGCGAATGTCTAAGTTGTACTCTTGCAACATGAGCGACCATCTGGTCAGCCTCATATTCCGGTTGTGGAATTGATTGAGGAATTTAAGGGGGTGGTGGTCGGTATACACTACCACGACTGGCCCATAGGCAGGCACATAGACCTCAAAGTGTCTGAGCGCTAACACGATTGCCAGCAGTTCCTTTTCAACAACCGAATAGTTTTTCTGTGCTGAATTAAATTTCTTTGAAAAGAAACTGACTGGATGCTCAAGACCTTCCTCGTCTGTCTGCAAAAGTACGGCACCAGCCCCTACTCCGCTGGCATCAGTCGCCAACTGAAATGGTCGTTCAAAGTCCGGGGCCCTGAGGATAGGGTGAGTGCATAAAAGGTGTTTAACTACTCGAAACGCCTGCTCACACTCAGGTGCCCAGCGGAACTTTTTATCTTTGGCTAGTAGATCTGTCAAAGGAGCTAACACAGTAGAATAGCCTCTTATAAAGTGGCGGTAATACTCAATCATGCCCAAAAATCTCATGATCTGCCGCTTGGTGGTCGGCCTGGGGAACAAGTCGATAGCCTGTATCTTCTGCTGGGGCGGGCTCACCTGCCCTAACCCAACCACAAACCCCAGATACTGCACTGTGGCTTGCACAAAGTCACACTTGCCCAGATTAACCACCAAGCCTGCTTTACTAAGTTAACTAAATAAGGCTTCTATGTGCTCACAGTGACTTTGGAAATCGTTGTCATAAATGATCACGTCATCAAGGTAGACAGTACAGTTTGGGATGTCTGCTACGATGTCGTTCATTAAGCTCTGGAAAGTGGCCGGTGCATTTTTCAGACCATATGGCATCACATTGCAACGGTAAGTACTGCCATCCACCACAAACCCGCACACCTCTTTAGCCCGCTCAGACAGTGGTACTTGCCAGTAGCCTTTGACGAGGTCTACCTTGGTCAAGTACCTTGCTTTCCCGATCTTATCCACACTGTCATCCACCCGGGGAAGAGGATATGCATTGGTGGGGGTCAACCCGTTCAACCGCCTAAAGTCAATGCAGAACCGAACTTTTCCATCAGGTTTGGGCTGCAGAGTGACAGGAGAAGTCCACCGTACTGCCCCCTTCTCGATCAAGCCTCTCGCCAGCATATACTCCAGCTCATCCCTGAGCGCTGGGAGTTTAATGGGTGGCACCCGATAAGGTATCGACTTGAAGGGGGGGTGCTCTCCTATATCGACATCATGCACCGCTTGAGTAGTGAGGCCTGGGTGCTCGGCAAATACAGTAGGGTACGAATCGAACAGGTGCTGCACTGCCACCTGCTGTTCCTCCGGCAGGTGCGCCAGAGCATCATGCGCACATTGGCTCGAATTCCCCGCCCACTGATCAGCCGAGACATGACAATCCCAGTTATCATCCACCTGATCATTGCTGCCCCCCTCTACTTCTCCACCATGACTGCATCAGGTCAACACAGGGACAGCTAGTGACTCAGGTGGGTGCCTCACATACTCCTTCAACAAATTAATGTGGCATAGTTGGTTACGCTTCTTTCGGTCTGGAGTGGCAACGAGGTAATCCAGATCGGAGATCTTTGACACCACCCGATAAGGCCCAGCGTACTTGGCAGCCAGAGGATGACCTGCCAAAGGCAACAGGACCAACACCTCTTGACCTACCTGAAACTCCCGGAGTTTCGCCTTAGTATCGTACCTGTCCTTGATACGGGCCTGCGAACTCACCAAATTACGCCCGGCCAGCTCCAGACTTCTAAGCATTCTCTCTCTGCTCTCGAGGACGTATCTCAACATAGAACATGGCTTAGCGGTACCCTCCCAAATCTCCTTCACCATGTAGAGAGGGCCCCTCACCTGATGCCCGAAAACAAGCTCATTCGGACTGAAACCGAGACTCTCTCCAGGTACTTCTCTTGCCGCGAACAAAACATACGGCAGACCAAGGTCCCAATCCTTTCCGTTCTCTGCGCAATAACATCGAAGCATGCTTTTCAGCGTGGCGTGCCACCTCTCCAACACCCCTTGACTCTCCGGGTGATACGCAGAAGAGACGACAGTGCTGATGCCATGCTGAATCATAGTTTGTTTGAACAGATTAGAGGTAAAATTAGAACCTTTGTCCGATTGCACCTCTTGCGGGTAACCATACCGCGAGCAATACAAGAGCAGGTTCCGGACAACAGTTTTCGCCGTGCCATTTCTCATTGGATATGCATCAGGATAACGAGTGGCCACATCCATGATAGTTAATAGAAATTTATTACCGGCACTAGTAGGGGTTAGGGGTCCGACCATATCAATGATGACCTTACTGAAGGGCGGTCCACTGACAGGAATGGGGTGCAACGGGGCTCTCGGAATTGTTTGGTTAGGTTTCCAACCCTCTGGCACGTATGACACCTTGCTATCCAGGTTACCACCTGCCCCTTCAACCCCGGCCACCAAAACAATTTTTCTAAAGCCCCACCGTTTTTCTCACCCCTAGATGTCCTGCCAGTGGTATGTCATGCGCCAACCTCAGTAGGCTATCCCTGCACTCCCGTGGCACCACCAACTGGTCCACTACTCCGGACCCCTCTTGCCAACTACGTTTAGGGTCTTGAAAACGCCTATAGAGGATGCCTTCTAAATAAAAAAAAATCTCCTGGCTGTGCATCGCCGTCCTCGTCGAGCTCTACAGCTCCATTAGCACACGTTTGGAGCTCAGGGTCCTCTAGTTGCAACCGACATATATCTGAGGGTGCCAAGCGATCTAACTGCTCCCGGAGCAATGCATGACCTTCCCCGATACTGGGCTGCTCCCTCTGTCTCTCTCGATGTACATAACGTTGCTGTCGTGGAGACTCGTCATGCCCAGCCTCGTCACTCTCGGTGACAGGCCCAGGGCTACTCCAGAATTAAGTAATGGTGCTAATACTGAATCACCCAGGAGAGCCGCCGAGTCAAAACTCTTAAAACCAACTCCAGCTTTAGCCTCCTCCTGTTGATCGTTCCTCCGCTGGTCTGAAGACGGAGGACTAGGCTGTGACACTTTAGCTGCTCGAGCTCGGGTGACAACACGCGCCATGGGTTGTGTCTGGCACCGCTCGACCCACTCTTGCTCTTCCCTACTCACGTCGGCCGGCCTCTCGGCAACGACTAAGGGTAGAACCTCAGAAGCGGGCATTGCAAAGTCGTTGCCGAGAAGAAGGTCGACGCCCTCCACTGGCAGTTTCTCCACAATCCCGACATCCAATTCACGTGCCACACCATCCACCTCCAACTCCAACCGCACCAGCGGGTATGACCGAGTTGCATTAATACCCTGCACCACCACCACCCGAGCCGCGTTTATAGGGTAGCCAGTCAAGTTTTTCATCAGAGTCTGGGAAGCACCTGTATCACGCAAGACCTCTACTCCATGCTTGCGCCCCGCCCACATCACGCAACCCCGCCCTCTATGGTCGCAAAAAACATCCTGAGCAGGGTTCGAGCCTCCCAGGTGCTTCTGTATTGGCTGTGCCTCAGCCTCTGACGAACTGCCCCGGGCAAACTCAGATAACTTCGGAGACACACCAATGTTGCAGGCCAAAGACACAGCTGCTGTAGGTGGTTTGCTATGACAGACTCTTGCAAAGTGCCCCTTTTTATGACAATGATAACACTCCAACTCCCCTTTGGGCTTCCTTTGGTACTGGGAAGGGCCCGGCCCCTTCTTAAATGGGACGGTGCTAGTCTTGTGGTCAGTCTTGGTATCATGGCTCTTGTACTTGTTTGCATAAGGTATATCACTAACTCGGGGGGGTGGGGCGTCACGCCCCATGTTACCTGCCTCACTACGCTGGGCAGACCCGCACCCACGAATTAGTGATAGCCGGAGGTCAGCCATCTCAGCTGCCTCCTGTAGAGTTTTTGGTTGCTTTTCTTTAAGGTTTAACGTCAGGTCGCCGCCCGTGCATTTGAAAAACTGCTCTAAAAGCACCAACTGTTTGATGTCGTCAAACGTAGTAGCTTTCTCCGACCTCAGCCAATTCCCAAAAGCATCGGACAGCTCCCGGGCATGCTCCAAAAAGGTGCTCTCTCCCGACCCTTGGTAGCACCCCGGAACTTCAACCTGTACGTCTCTGGTTGTAGTTCGTATGCTCTCAGGACAGCCTCCTTGAGTTCCTCATAGATAATACAAGACTCTATAGGCAACGCATCGTAGGCTTTAAGACCCATATTAGCGGCTATTAAGTTAGAGGATACAAGTGCTGCCCATTTATTCTCTGGCCACTGGTGTTCCTGGCACTTCTTCTCAAAGCGTGTGAAAAATTCTGTTACATCACTCTCATCAAACACCGGAACCAGTTTCAATAAGTGCGAGAGAAACTGCTCATGAACACGGTTACCAGCCCCAAGTCGCTGTCCCGTTGTCTCTACTCGCGACTTCTCTACGTCCATGTCGGCACAGTACCTAGTCGACTCTAAATCAGCTTGGATTTTTGCTAGCTTGGCTCTCTCTTCTATCTTGGCTAATTCTATTTGCTGCTCACCTGCCCTGATAGCCTTTCTCTCTTCGATCTTAGCTAATTCGAGCTGAAGCAAAAATTCTGGAGATAACCCTTGAGGAGGTGAAGGTGCTACAATGTTTGAAATTACCGGTGGTCCCCCCAGGGGCAACCCACCCTGCCAGTCACCACCCAACTGCGGAAGCGTACCCGGGGTCGGCAAACTACTGGGATGGCTGGGAGTCGAGTGTAGGGGAAGCATGGCCTAAGGGCTCTGAGCACTCAACCCAGCTCGCTCACCAGTCACCCTGCCCAGTACACACGTTATCAAGTTATCCTTGGTCATGCTGCTAGTAACCGCATGACCGATAGCTGTGGCCAGGCATTGAAGACCGTACCGATCCATACCCTCCAACCGCTCGGCAGTAACAGGCCATTGCAAAAATATCCTAGCATCCTCCTCACAGTTCACCCGATTAACCCTTTCATCATGTTGATGTTCCTCAGTTTCGACATTACGTACTGTGTCTCCATTCTCCTCTGACCCGGTATAAGACATGATGCTCACAAAAATTTCTCACCACAATATTCAGAAAAGAAGTACCCCAAACTCTTATGTAGCACTATTCACTTGCCAAAAATGTCTGAAGACTCTCAAGTGCTATACTACTTTGCCAAAAAAAATTAACGTGCCCACTATATTCCTCAATAAAACAAATGACCACAACAATCCTGCAATTATCTCTTAGTTCACAAGATCCTGAGCTAGGTCGCCATTTGTTACGATCCAGGTTCTCAAAGATACAGGGCTCTTCAACATTGAACTAGATAATGGCAAAATGCAACAACGGTAACACTAGATCCAACCCCTGCCTTAAACACTGGAAAACAAAACACCATTACCGCCCTGAGTCGTGCCTGGACAACGAGGTATCCTATGCCTCGGTAACTGGTGCACACACACTAGGCTGACGCTCGATGAAACAGCCTTTTCTCATACAGTAAAAGATTACTCGATTAGGTTACACAAAGAAAAGATAGTTAACGTGATTAATTAACGTTACGGTAGATACTCAAATAACTGGCACTCCTGTATTAAAGAAAGTGCAATGCTAGTCCTGCAACATCAACTGGAAACTTCTGAAATAAGTCTGATGCTGGGAAGATGTTCGTAAAGAATCTTGAACAATTATAATGCAGAATACGGGTCACAATAAATACTAGGACATATAGTAATAATAGGCAGGCGAATAATAAAAGCTGCGCAAAGGTAGTAATGCTCGACAACTAAGGAAATGCTTCGTGACACAACGCAACAGCCTACTAGGTTTGTGCAAATCAACAACAACCTCGGCTCAAAAGCGCAGTGAATAATAATGTTGCATACATATAATAATGGGGGCTTATCTCTAACCAGTGTCTGCTCAGTTAATAAATTCTAGCTGGGGTATCAAGGCAGGGCAACAATGGGCGAGCATGCGGCTCGTAGCCTAACATTGTCCGAAGGTGGTATAATGACGATTACGTTATTTGACGGGGATGCTCTCTTGATAAATCTAGGTCTCTAGTACCTAGTTCTATCCTGGCGATCCCTCAGAAGTCAACACAAAGAGGCAGCACTATGTTGTGAGGGATAGGCTATGGCCCTCTCACACCACAGCGCTGTGCTCGCAAGGTAAACCCACCCGAAGACAACTTAGGCTCCCACAGTACCTGTCGATGTCGTTCAGGGCTTAGCTAACACTGCACACATCGGAGACAACGACACAGTAACCCTACCCCTATTCTAGCTTTAGATAACCAAGCAGAATCACTCAACACCTTGCCAGGGAGACATATACCGGTCTACAACCTTCCCGAGAGAGGACACATACGGAAAAGTCCGTCTCTCCAAACCTCAATAAAGCCTAATACCTCCTTAATCTAATACATGGAAATATCTGAGAGCTTCGCGTACAATACGACTGGCCGACGGTGAACGTCTATGCTGAAACCAGAAGGGATGTTGAGTTTAATAAAGATTAGAGAATGAGAAAGGAGAAGTCGAGAGAGAGAAATAGTATGCAAAGTGGCGAGTATGGGGGACAGAATTGCAAAGGATGTACGCGATATGCGTGTCAGGCAAGCTCTGAGCTGGTAAAGAACACGAGGCCGCGATGGGAAGGGACTAGTTGACCACCCGGCCGCCAACGCCGTCAGCGCCCAAGCGAGCCGCGTGATAGCTCACCCCGCTGCCAGGTGTACCCCCTCACCCTCTCTCGCTCGCCTCCCACACAAGCAACATTTATATTATAGCGAATACAAAATATAAGGCACGGTCACAGACCAAAACAAAGACCATTTCTAGACTGTCTGTGGCAACACAACACTAATTACATAAAGCAGATCATTCTAGGACAACTGTAGCCCATTTCCCCATCCTGGCGAGCGCTAGCGAGCTGCAATGCCCTACGCAACCATTCTGCTAACGCCGGGAGGCGTCACATCAGGCAGGTGCTATATCAACTCGTGAGCCACTTGTCTAGAATTCCCCGCCCACTGATCCGCGGAAACATGACAATCCCAATTATCCTCACCCGTATCTTGAATGTCCCTTCCTCCTTCTCCACCACGATCGCTGCAGATCAACACCGGGACAGTGAGAGGCTCTGAGGGGCGCCTCACATACTCTTTCATCAGATTTACATGGCAGAGTTGGTTCTTTTTCTTGCGATCAGGAGTAGCTACTAAATAGTCGAGATCAGAAACCTTCCTTACAACCCGATACGGACCAGAATACTTGGCAGACAAGGGGTGTCCCACCAGAGGTAGTAGTATCAGTACCTTCTGATCTACTTCAAACTCCCTCAGCTTCACCTTCTGGTCATATCTGTCCTTCATCTGAGCTTGTGAACTGTTAAGGTTCCGACCTGCTACCTCCAAGCTCTTTAGCATTCTCTCACGGCTTTCAACAACATACTTTAGAAGCGAGCATGGCTTTGTGACTCCCTCCCAGATCTCCTTGACTATGTGGAGGGGCCCCCTGACCCTGTGTCCAAAAACCAACTCGTTCGGGCTAAATCCCAAGCTCTCCCCAGGTACTTCTCTCGCAGCAAATAAAACGTATGGGATACCTAGATCCCAGTCCTTCCCATTTTCCATGCAATAACACCGCAACATACTCTTGAGAGTCGAGTGCCACCTTTCCAAAACTCCCTGACTCTCGGGATGGTAGGCAGATGACACCACAGACACTATCCCATGTTGCTGCATGGTCTGCTTAAACAGAGCAGAAGTAAAATTGGATCCCTGATCAGACTGGATCTCCTGAGGGTAGCCATAACGAGAGAAATAGACAAGCATGTTTTTGACAACAGTCTTAGCCATCCCGTTACGCATGGGGTAAGCATCTGGATACCGTGTTGCTACATCCATTACAGTTAGTAAAAATTTATTGCCGGCACTAGTGGGGGCAATGGGCCAACCATATCGATAACTACTTTGCTGAAGGGCGGCCCAACGACAGGATGGGTTGTAACGGGGCTCTCGGGATGACCTGATTGGGTTTCCCAACAACTTGACAAGTGTGACACTGTGACACCCATGACACGACACTCGCCTTTAACCCAGGCCACCAGAAAAGCTTGCTCAGAGCTGCCTCCGTCTAACGTGCCCCCAGGTGCCCTGCCAAAGGCACATCATGAGCTAATCTCAATAAGCTCTCACGGCACACCCTCGGTACTACTAACTGGTCCACTAATCCTGACCCGCCATCCCACTTTTTCTTGGGATCCTGATGTCTCCGATACAAGATCCCCTCGGACAAGAAAAAATCACCAGGCTGCGCATCCCCATCGCTCTCTAGTTCGATAGCACCATTACCACACGCCCTGACTTCAGGATCTTCCAGCTGCAAGGAACATATATCAGCAGGTGCGAGATTATCCAAGTTCATCTTAAATAATTTATTTCCACCTCCAATGTCCCGCTGAGCCATCCTTTCCTCACGTTGCGCATAACGATGCTGTCGCAGAGTCTCTTCCTGCCCTGCACCTGCACTAGCGGTGACAGGCCCCGGGGCCTCTCCAGACTCTAACATAGGTGCCAATAATGAGTCACCAAGGAACACTGCCGGCTCAAAACTCTCCAATTGACCAACACTTCCCGTTTTCTTGTGACCTTTCCTCCGCGGTTTGATAGACTGGGGTGGTGGCTGCAAGGCTCCGGATGTCTGAGAACGCGTCACAACACACGCCATAGTTTGTACGCAACACTTCTCAACCCCCTCCTGTTCCTCCCTACTAACGTAGGCTGCCTTCTCGGCAACGACCCAGGGTGAAACCTTAGAAGCAAGCACCGCAAAGTTGTTGCCGAGGAGGAGGTCGACACCCCCAACAGGCAAGTTCTCTACAATTCCTACATCCAGCTCCTTCGCCACACCACCCACCTCCAGCTCCATCTGCACCAGCGGGTAGGACTTCGTAGCATTGATCCCCTGAACTACCACCACCCGAGCAGCGTTAATCGGCCTACCAGTAAAGTTCTTTAACAAGGTCTGAGAAGCCCCCGTATCACGCAATAGCTTAACTCCTCGCCTTTCGCCAGCCCACCTCACAAAACCATGCCCTCTATGACCCCCAAAGACGTCGCGGACAGGGTTCGAGCCTTCCGGCCTCTTGAACACAGGCTGTGTCCCAACCTCTGACGAACTACCCTTGGCAAACTCAGAAGATATAGGCGACACCCCTATGTTGCGGGCCAATGACACAACCTTGTTTGGTGGCTTGTTCGGACAAGCATTTGCAAAGTGACCCTCCTTGTGACATGCAAAGCACTCTTTACTCTTTGGTTTCCCTTGGGAGTGGGAGGTACCATTAGACTTCTTATACGGGACGGTATTTGGTTTATGTTCAGTTTTATTGTCAGTGCTAGATGGTTTTGTGTATTTATGTGTATCAAAATTCTTAGGAGGGGGAGGGGTACGATCCTTTGCACCCGACTCACTTCTAGCTGTTGCTCCGCACCCTCAAATTAATGACAGTCGGAGGTCAGCCATTTCTGCTGCCTCCTGGAGAGTTCTAGGATTTTTTTCCTTTACATTTAATGTTAAGTCCCCGCCTGTGCACTTAAAGAACTGCTCCAAGAGAACCAGCTCACTCAACTCCTCAAAAGTAGCTGCCCTCTCAGAACGCAGCCAATGTCGTAGTGCATCAGACAAGTCCCGGGCGTGTTCTAGGAAGGTACTATCCTTGCCCTTAGTAACACCCCGAAACTTCAAGCGGTAAGTTTCTGGTTGTAACTCATAGGCCCGTAGCACAGCCTTCTTTAGCTCAGCATAAACTACACAGGACTCTAAAGGTAGTGCATCATACGCTTTTAGCCCCTTTCCTAGGAGTCTTGATGAAACTAATGCTGCCCACTTTTCCTGAGGCCACTGGTGTTTCTGACACTTCTCAAATCGCATAAAAAACTCAGTCACACATAATTCATCGAACACAGGAACTAGTTTAAGCAGGTGCGACAATGATTGGTCCCGATGTCTGTTACCTCCACTCGAGATCTCGCCAGCTCCCTGTCAGCCCGATACCTAGTAGACTCTGCCTGCAGTTCAGCCTCTCGTATAGCTGTTCTCTCTGCAACCTCAGCCTGCACACTACCCTGTCTCTCGGCAGCCTCAACCTGAGCTCTAGCCTGTCTTTCGGTAGCCTCAACCTGAGCTCTAGCAACCTCAGCCTGCACACTAGCCTGTCTCTCGGCAGCCTCAACCTTGGCCATCTCAAGCCGAAACAACAAATCTGGAGTCAACCCTTGAGGAGGGGAAGATCCATTTAATGGGGAGGGTCCCTGTGATTGAATTCCACGCTGCCATTGACCATCAACTTGGGGGTATGTACTAAATTCAGGCACCCTGACGTTTGATACGGGGGTAGAGTGGAGCGGGGGCTGGGGACCGGGGCCCCCAGTCGCCTCTCCACCCAGGTCTCTCCCTTCTAAACCCAATATCAAAGTCCTCAGCTGATCTTTCCTCATGCCACTTAAACCCTGGTGACCCTGAAGACCTGCCACACACTTTAAGCCATACTTATTCAGCTTCAACACCCTGGCAGCGGTAAGGGGTACCTCTAAAAATCTTCTAGCACCCTCCTCGCTATCGACTAGCCACTCCACAGGTCTTTCTCCCTCCGAGCCTGTATCGTGACCTGACCCATCACAGTGTTCTGATATATTAGACATGTTTGTGTACTGCAGTAATTATCACGGTTATAGAATGTGCCTTATCTCCTATGCAAGTATGTATATACTAATGTTATTTAAAGTCTTTAATGTGTTATATTGGTTGCTCCAAAACAAAAACTATGTCCACTGTATTCCTCTAATCATAAGGAATCTCAAAACAAATGACCACTATATTCCTCTTTTCAGTAAATCCTGGCAAGGTCGCCATTTGTTACGTCCTGGGATATATAAACACTGGGCTCTTTCTATTGGACTAGGTATGCGGCAACAAGCAACAACGGAAAACGCTAGATCCAACCCTTATCTATAAACCCAGGCAACAAACCACCCTAAACCGTCAAGAGTCCTGCCTGGACAGCGAGGTATCCTATGACTCGGTTACAGGGTGCACTCACTATAGGCTGCTGATAGTCAAGCAGGCTATATAAAAGATCACACAATTAAGTTGACTTAACCCTTATTTAGCGGGTGGTAAGGTATTTTACACTGTACCGCTCAGCGGGCATAATCCCGAAATATTCGCTCAATTTCACTCGCCCTAGTGCCGTTACTATGGCTCCAATGCGAACGAAACGATCATTTTTGGAAAGAGCAACTCTGTCTCCCCATATAAGTCTATGAATGGATGTTATGAATGAGTGTGGAGGGTGGGAAGAGGTGAGGAAGAGGAGGTACTTTTTGGTCTATTTCCCGGGCGCGTTCGGTTGCGTTCGCTTTGGCCTGACTTCGGCCTCTCGTGTGTCTACTATTCCTTTGGTAATCGGTCTTATTTTTCTCTTATTTCTCCTTATTTCTGTATTCTCTCTCTCTCTCTCTCTCTTTCTCTCTCTCTCTCTTTCTTTCTTTCTCTCTCCCTTTCTCTCTTCCTCATTCGTATATGTATTTCTCATTATTATTTTCTCTAACTAATCCCTCTATTTCATTTATTTGCTTGTAATATTTCTGTATTATTATATCTTTTTCACTCTTTCTTCAGTTCAGTTTCTGTATTCTCTCTATACGGTGGGAATGGTATTTCGTATGAGGGATGTGCAGCACAAATATTCAATCTTTCGTTGTTTGGTTGTTTGTATTACCGTAAGAAATTTACTGAACGCCTGCAAATAATACGCTATAAAATGCTTGCAATCAAACTCTCAAGCAATTTCAAGGTCACATGCAATTATAAATGTAGGCAATAGGTAAACCCAGAGAGGAAGAGACAAGAGAGAGAGAGAGTGTCGTGATAATATAACAATGTTACATTATGTATCATATATATATGAAAAAATAATATATACGGTAGGCCTACATCTGTTCCGCACAATCATATAATGCCAAGCACAAATATTCAATCTTTCATTGTTTGTATTACCATAAGAAATTTACTGAACGCCTGCAAATAATACGCTATAAAATGCTTGCAATCTCTCTATTTTCTCTAATCTCTCCCACTCCTCCTGTCTCTCTCTCTCTCTCTCTCTCTCTCTGGCTCTGTCGCTTTCCCTCTTCCTCATCCGTATTATGTATTTCTCATTATTATTTTCTCTAACTAATCCCTCTATTTCATTTATTTGCTTGTAATATTTCTGTATTATTATATCTTTTTCACTCTTTCTTCAGTTCAGTTTCTGCATTCTCTCTCTCTCTCTCTCTCTGTTTCGCTTGCTTTGCAGGAATTTTGTTTTTGTTTTATATATAATATATAATAATTTACTTATCATTACTTACTATATCGTATAAACAATAGTAGGTAGCCAACTTACCATAATACCGATACACCAAACCGATCCGCATGCGGGTTTGTTTATCACCTGTTTACTAAAGTGCCACCATTATCGATTTTCTTGGAGCCGACTCGAGCGGGAGGGTTACCAATTGAAGTTAAATCCGCTAGCATATATTGTTAGATGTAAGACATGATAAATACCACTAGAAATATGAATTGGCAAAATCCATATAATATCACTTCGAAATTGTTCTGAAATTTCAAAACAAAACCGCTAGTGTAAGTCATTGCTGCTAGATCGAAGTAAAGGTCTCTAGATCTAGCGGAAGTCGCTATACGTATTGGCAGTACTGCACACTCATTCATTTCATTCATTAATTTTCTATTGAGCTCGTCCTGGAATCTTTACGACTCTGAATCTTACGATTGCCGACGGCGATACGTTGTTGACATTGTTGTTGATGTTCCAGTGGAGGGATGAACAAAATATTTTCCTTGTCCAATAATAGCTATTTCATAGTCCCACAGGACTTATTTTGATATATTTATCAAATTTATTGAATGCCTGAAAATAATACGCTATAAAATGCTTGCAATCAAACTTTCAAGCAATTACAAGGTCACATGCAATTATAAAAAGGTATATTGTAGACCACAATCTACGCCAAGCTTCGTTGTTGCTTGTATTATCGTGAGAAATGTACCATACACCCTGGTTATCGTGAGAAATTTACCGAACGCCTGCAAATAATACGCTATAAAATGCTTGCAATCAAACTTTCAAGCAATTACAAGGTCACATGCAATTATAAAAAGGTATTTTGTAGACCACAATCTTCGCCAAGCTTCGTTGTTTCTTGTATTATCGTGAGAAATGTACCATACACCCTGGTTATCGTGAGAAATTTACCGAACGCCTGCAAATAATACGCTATAAAATGCTTGCAATCAAACTCTCAAGCAATTTCAATGTCACATGCAGTATAGGTAGACCCAGAGATGAAGAGACAGACAGAGAGAGAGGGGAGGTCAAAAACATCTGCTAGGTGTGATTTCCCCTGGGAGGGAAGAGATTAGTTAGGGGCGTGCCCTGGCCTACATCAGACAAAGGAGTACAAACAAAGAGAGTGAGACAGAGAGAGAGAGAGAGAGTCGTGATAATATAAAAATGTTACACATGTATCATATATATGAAAACATAATATATACGGTAGGTCTACATCTGTTCTCCACAATCATATAATGCCAAGCACAAATATTCAATCTTTCGTTGTTTGTATTACCGTAAATTTACCGAACGCCTGCAAATAATACGCTATAAAATGCAAAGGAAATTTCTTGTAGAGTGCAATTTTGAGGACGTAATGTGCTCTGAGAGAGAGCGGAGCGGTGATTAGGAGCATATATTACCTCAGACCGCTCGCCACACAGGGAATTATATAAGGAAATTACCGTATTTTAGGGTTTTTCACTCGTGTTTTACGATCGTTGAAAGACAACCAGTGATCGTAAAAGGATGGTTCGGGTGTCATTGGAAAGCTCAATTTACGCACTTTCAGGATACATACTTGTATTACGCTCTGGGTCTTGTTTATGCATGAAAAAGAGCACGGAACAACCCCATTTAGGGTAAAAAAAAAACCCGCTGGGCGGCACAGTGAAATATACTCCACCAGCCGCTCGTAAGGTGATAAAATGCTTGCAATCACATTTTCAAGCAATTATAAAATATAAATTGTACTTACCAACACCCACACCAGTATGTTCTTCGTCAGGAACGTCTCCAATTTGCTCAAGGGTCTGTCCAATATCAACCACAACATCCACCCCACGCAAATTATGCTTGGGGTGAAAGCCTATGATCGGGTTATTTTCGTCTTCAGAGTCATCCACACTACCAAAACTCTCACCCAGACCTTCGACGGTTTCATCCAACAACTTATTAGAAAGTTATGAAGAGGTCAGCATGATATCTAGTTCCTGGGTGGTAAGCCGGGCATGGTTAGTAGGGTGGCGCGACGCACTAGGGATGGCGGCCACCGAATCGAACACGGGCAAATCTTGACCTTCCATTATGGCTGCTTGAGGGTCACTTAGTCACGGTCACACAGTGGGGATGTGTGGGTGGGCCCTTGTAGTACACCGCCTGACCACCAAGTTTCGCTTTCCACCTAAATTAGGGCGGGAATACGCCCACGGACTTAAGTCAGTCCCCTCCATTTAGTCCAATTTTCTCGTATCGGACTTAAGTCCGACCCCGCTAAATAAGGGTTAAAGCTTCAAGGAAAAGATAGATAACGGAATTAAATTGCAGAAACAATTTAATAACAAACTAGAAGAAAGTACATTTAACGTAACGTTAATTAATACAACTAATCACCCCTGCGTGAAAGAAGATGAAAGCAAACAGTCCTCAAAACATCGTACAGGTAGACAAGATGCGGGTCTCTAAACTGCATGCGGCTACCGTAGGATCTGATGCTTAGCAAAGAAAGTACGTTACGGATTTAGAGAACTCTTAACTCATAAGCAGGAATAAATACTAGTGATAGGCCATACAGTGTATAATGGCATAGGTATAATTAAATAAAGGCAGCAACTCGCAACATAACCACATACAGGTGTGCTTCTCACTCTTAGTCAGGCAAGCCTGCTCGGACAGAGTCTCTAAGCCACACCCTGACTCACAATGCTCACAAAAACGGTAAACTGTGGCACAATAACAAGCATACAGAGATGATAAATCCCTAGCTGTAAATCTGCCAGGTGGCAGAGGTCTAGCCGGAAGGATATAGGCTTCGGATACCCGGGCTGAGCCACCTGTTCTAGCCTAGGGATGTTCCCAAGTCTGTGCGCCAAATTACTCTAATTGAAAGGGTGCTCTCTTGAGAGACTCAGATCGCAAGTATCTGACTCTCTCCTGGCGACCCTAAAACAAAAGCAAGACGTGCTAGCGCAGTGCTGAGTGGACTAGGCAAGGGCCCTCACACAACACAACACTAGACACACATGGACACAGACAAGAAAATGCCCCCAGACTCCCACGGGTATCCTAGTAAAGTCGTGCGGGTCCACAGGACTCGCACCAGCAGACTTTACTTAAAGGATCGCAAAAAGCCTCCCCTCCGGTCTAGCCCCTGCTAACCTGACACAAGAACACACTAGCAAGCATGAAACCACCAAATATGAGACAACAAAAAAGCTTCCTAGGTCTCATTAACAATTACATCTCCTGCATAAGGCCCAAAATCCTATCTAGTAATCTGAGAGCTCGTCGTTAATACAATAATAGATATAAGGTCAATCAAGGGGATGGGATAATTAAATAGATTGGTGAAGTAGTGGAAAGAATGTATACAAAGTAAGAGAGAAAGTTTCTAAGTGGGGTTGAGAGGGATAGATATCAAGGGGGTCCGAAGGGTACGACAGTGAGGTGAGCTCTGAGTCTTGAATCTGTCTGGACCCCACCCTAGGCATACAAAATACATCCCAGGCTTGGCAACACTCAACACAGTTGCCGGGTCAAAATCGTCTACCCCGTGCGTGAGTCGAAACTAAGCCTAACGTTGCAATCGGATGCATATGGCAACACTTCAGGCTCGTCCCAAGCTAGACTCTCCGTGCGAAGCAACGTCCCCCAGCCGGTCTCTCTCTCCCGCTCGTCTCCTCCCACTCTCACTAGACTTACATCTTGTATATTATAATGAAACAATCAACTATCGAGAATAAAATATACTAAGATGCGTTGGTTAAGAATAAGGGCAGCTACAAGCTGTGAAACAACATAAGAATATCCCAGACATTAGTTATGTTGTCGTAGGATATATACTAAGGAAAAGCCTGCCTCCAGCCGGTTTCTAAACGGCTGGGCAGCCGACGCGCACGCCCACACGTGGCTACTATGCAGAAGCGTCACAGCAGGTATTAACTAATAAATGTATTATAATTTGATTGAAATGTTAATTTAAAGTTGAATTGAAATTTATGAAGCTAATATAAAGTTAATCTGAAAATTGAAATACATGAATTAAGGAAGATTTTGATGTCTTCAAAGATGTTGTGGATGATTTTGACGGATCTTGTTCCCCCTCTACTTGTCCTCTAACTTGTGACGAAGATTGTTTTTCCTTCAGATGTGAAACACCAATCTAGAAGTTCTCGGTCCGTCTCCTTCCTTTACTCCATAATCTTCTCCTTGGGTTGGTCTGAAAAAAAATTGAAGAAAGTTTTGGAAAGATAATTCAGCTTCTGTGGGCTCGTTCAGCATCTTGGTGGTCTTATCTCTGCTGTTCCTCTCTTTCCTCTTGATGATTTGAAGACTTAGAACAGGAGGGGGCGGTGTAGGCCTAGTAGAGGGAAGTGTTGACCTGGAAGTTTATTGTTGTTGGTCTTCAGTCTCTTCATCTTGTACTTCTTCCTCTTCTTCTTCGTCATAATCCTTATCGTCTTCTTCTGCATTGTCCTCTTCTTCAAAACGTTGTAGTTTGATGAAGGTATCTTCTTGGTTTTCGTTGATTGTGGTGATATGTTGTTCTTTTCACCTAGGTGGTCTTCGGATGTCCAAAGCCTCTGGAGGGATGAAAATTGAAGGCAGATGGTTGTGTTGTAGAATCAGGGGTATGATCTGCCTAAAATGTTGTTTATTTGAGCCAGCCATGGTGGTGGCTACCTGTATACAGGCATATATTTTTTCCTTGGTGTCAGATGTTTGAGCCTTTCTCCGATGTTTTGGACGACCAAGGTGGGATCCTTTCACTGCCAAGCCTCCAGGACCAATGACTTGGTCTGCTTCTGGTACTTTTTGTCCAGTCTGGACACTGAACTCAACCTGCTCGCCATCCCCTAGTGATGGTAGAAACTGAAGGTTGTTCTTGGAGACTGACTTGTGATGAACAAATATATCTTTATGGTTATCCGATCTTGTAATAAAACCGTATCCATATTTTACATCATACCACTTGACGGTATTCATGAGTTTCTTGTTTTTTAGCTGGTCATAGTGGAGTTGTAAGATGGTAGGCGGTCACCCATCCAATTACTGACCAGACCCTTGTAGCTTAACTTCGTGGATCTTGGTGAAGAGCCAATCAGCAGTCTGGATGGGGAGCATTGAGAATTGTTCTGATGTAGTGAACTTATATACCATATACTTGGAAGGTGATCTAGTTTTGAGGCTTCTGATTGGCTAGGTGTGGGTTGTCTTATGTTGTTCTCTCATTGGATGGCCGCTGTGACGTCATCAGTAGCCCTCCCTGCTTCATTTAGGTAGGTTCTTTTCATGCTGGGAAGGGCCTTTATATCTTTGGCTTGTATTTTTAAATTGGGGGATAACTCTTTTATGAGTAGAGCTTCTAGGATAGGCAATCTTCTTTGGTTTTGATTAATTGCTAGGATTTATGTGTTTTCAACCAAAAATCTCTCTCTTCAAGGTGGTGTGCGTCTCTATGGTGATTTCTTCTGAAGATAGATGGTAAGACAAACGACGTGACAACTTCAAGGTTGTCATGCCAATATAGGTAGACAGTTGGGGTTGCATGGGCTCCAAATTTACAGGTGTACCCATAGATGACATGAAATATTTTTTAAATCATTGTCAGTCTGCCTGGCATTATTCTTCAGTAGGAGATTAGAGGTCTTCTTGTTCTGATAGTAAATAATTAGGTTGATTTTGGTTTTGCTTCAGTAGGTTGGATGTTCGTTTTGATGATCCGTTGCATGATCCTGTCATCTTCTTTATAGGCTGCTGAGAAGAAGGATTTATAGCAAATAATGATAACATTTTCGGCAGTGGAATCTAGGTTGTTAAGAAAACCTCCATTGTTGTACCATCTGTCGACAATTTTCTTAGTGACTCTCTCGATATCCTTATTTGCAAAACCATTGTTTATTAGAATTTGAGAGGCTCTTTCCAGTTCTGTGTGTACTGCCTGCTATTCATTGCAGTGCCTAAGTGCTTTTACCCTTTCATGTTTTAATGACGCAGAAGTTGCCAGATTAGCAATAATATACCTCTCCAATTACCTCTCCAAAAATTAGTTTTCTGCCCACAGCTAACTCAAAGACAACTGCAGAGGTTGAAGTAACTAAACTAAAGGTTTCTAAATACCCCTGATGGTAACAAAGGCTATAAAGTATCCCTAATAGGCTCAAAATTGCGTCAAGAATGTGAGGGGGTTAATATGTATGTACTCATGGTAGAATCTTTATACCTATGGGGGCATTCACTCAGACCATTAACCCTTGTCTATCGGGGCCCGACTTAAGTCAGTATCTAAAAAGCTGGACAATGTGGCGGGGCCCGACTTAAGTCTGTGTGCAATTTTGGTGCAATATTGGCCCTGAGAGAGAGCCGAGCGGTGGGAGGAGCACAGGTTACCTCATGACCACTCGCTACGACCGTTGTGGGCCCACTGACATTTACTCCACTCTACTCCACCCTCTCTCACTCGCTACACACGTAATTATGTAACAAAATGACCGTATTTTAGCGATTTTGCCCTTCGGTTGCACGATCATTGCAAGACAACCAGTGATCGTAGAAGGATGGGTCGGGTGTCATTGGAAAGCTCAATTTACGCCCTTTCAGGGATATATACTTGTATTACGCTCTGGCTCTTGTTTATGCATGAACAAGAGCATGGAAACAACCCCATTTATGGTAAAACAAAAAACGCTGGGCGGCACGGTCAAATATACTCCACCACCCGCTCTTGAGGTGTTAACCTAGCGGCTGCAACAATCCTCTTGAGAGGTTTTACTGGTGGGCTTCGACACTTCTCTTTGAAGAAGAGATATCACACACTTACCAAAACACTCCTAATGACAAAAACCAAGAAGTGTGACTGTCAGGGTTTATGAGGTGAACTTCCAATGTAATTTACTGTCCACCATCTTGCCTCCACCCTGCTCTTCTCATTTCCTCCCTCCACCAGACCAATATGCATATACACACGGCCGCTCTTTGCCGATTTTGCGCCACATTTTCAACGACGGACCACCGTAACACCTCAACCATGCATCTTATTTAGGGTATTCATATATATATGGTTGGATGCAGAACATCATTTCCTACACGATGGTATGCTTTTCGTTGCATTTTAGAAGCGTTGCCAAATCAGCCTAGGTCTAGCACAGGGCAATGGTGAGTCGTAGGGGGGTTTAGCAGCCCTCAAGTTAAGGCAAGTTCCAGGGTTCGATTCTTTTATGTATATACGTAAATTCACCAAATTTTACAGTAAATTATTTACTCTGAATGACTTACTAAGGTACTTTACACTTTCTACCTAGACTTTCAAAAGCTGTTCAACAAGGTACCCCACAATATATTATTAGATAAGTTAGAAATGTTTTGGGATAAAGAGTAATATATATCAATGGCTTAACCCTCCCGCATCTATAGGACGCGATCGAGTCATAACACCACCCCTCCAAGATTGCTCGTATGACGCAATCGCGTCATAATGCCACCTGTAAGTTAGAAATATTCGCCAAAAATAAGTTTATGACTCGATTTTGACTCAACTTGGACTGGTAAGTTAGGCATCAGTAAGTTACAAAAGGAAGTATCTAGCAACCCCATAGCGTCCCTCTCTGAGGAGCGCGGGCCTCTGTAAAGTCAGTAGTTTCCTGGCCCCTAGACTGTGAGGCAGGGTCCCGGCCCTTTAAATTCTGGGCTCCCTCCCTCTGCCCCACCATGCCTAGATATAGGCAGGCAATTATGAATTATTTCATCTACCCAGTGAAAGTGTTTAGTGAATAATTCGAACTATATATGTATATAAGATGTTACTTGTGACTTTTGGTGACTGAGGGGAGTGAATCTTGGTTAACCCCTTGAGTATTGATGAAGTTTTGTCTAGGTATCATTGATGACTTTACACTATTTTTTGCTTGAAAGACAAATATATTTATCAATAAATACTGCCTACGAAATAAATACATTATAATCACGAAGATGTCACAGGAATGCTTACAGGAAGTATGGTAAGTACTCTATGGAATTTTAGTTATATTACAGTATATTATTATATATATATATTATATATAGCCTATATACAGTATATAACAGCCCCAAGGTCCCGAGCAAGCCCAAGGCCCATAATCGAGTATTTATATTATTATTATATTTTGTATTTTATTTAAATATTTATATATTTGATTTATTAGTTTTTATTTATTTTATTTTATTTATTTCATTTTATTTATGTTTATTTTATTTATTTTATATATATATACCAAGGTCCCGAGCAAGCCCAAGGCCCATAATCGAGTATTTATATTATTATTACATTTTTATTTTATTTATATATTTATTTATTTGATTTTATTTATTTAATTTTATTTGTATTCATATTTCATTTGTATTTATTTTATATATATATATATATATATATATATATATATATATATATATATATATATATATATATATATACCATATATATTATATATATATATATATATATATATATATATATATATATATATATTATATTTATATATTTATATAAATGTTGTACATTGTGGCAAAGATATACAACTGTATAAACATTCTCATATATTTACATAACAATAACAATGCATGGAAACAATTGCGCATAGCTCGCGAACCAATAATGCTATATTATTTTTGTTTTCACCATTAGAAAGAGCATAATTTTCCGATGACGGTGATATAAACAGTTATATACGTATCCGGGCAAATAAACCAATGCCAAGGTGGGGAACAGCTCGGAACCCGGCTAGCATTGGCGGAAAAGAGACGGGTGAAGCGTAAATATTCGCATTTTGGCTCTTCATTTCAAATATTCATAGCGCAAAAAGTGTTTGTCCTAGGAACTTCTAGTTTGGTTTATACTCATCAGCATTATTTGCCGTATTCATACAGCCAAAATTTAAAACCATACACTTCGTAGCAACGAAATAAATCGAAAATGTTATAAACCATATCAATATTTTTTTTTTCGTTTTCGGTCACTGCTTGAGAACTATTGAAGATAAACAATTTCTGTTTTCATATTTGGAAAGAGGAGAAAAAATACTATTATTTGAGCAAAACAAAATATATGGTCATCACTCACAATTTAGAGCTAGGACGGTGTGAAGACAATTGCATGGGAAATAATTGTATTCCGGACTCATTTACACTTTCATATTTCGATTTATTTACATTTTGTTTTGTTTTACCATGTACTAAAAATATTCCTCTTTCCATTGACATATGATACATCACAATAAACCGCATTCTGGTGGATGAAAATACAGAAAAACTCAAGGCTTCGAAAACTCGCCCAGCCTGATATTTCATGGCAAATTAGAGAATGTCTTACCGTAAGTTTTTTTTTTTTTAAAAAAAGACCTCCGTCTACGTATTGTGAAAAACCTGTTATCCTCCGGCAAATTGTGGGGTTGAGTGAGTGAAGGGGGGGGACAGTGAATGAAGGAGGATGCATGTTTTTCATAATACGTGTTGCTAGCCCCAAACGCGCGAGCAACTGTAAGTTAGATAATTAAGTTGCTGGATGCGGGAGGATTAAAAGTTGGCTTAAAGGCAGAAGTTATTTATATTGGAATATATTCCAAATGGTTGGCTGTTACCAGCGACGTGCTTCAGGGGTCAGTCCTTGGTCCGGTTTTGTTATTCATCTAAATGAATGATATTAATGTAGGCTTGAATAACTTATATCTCTGAAATTGCTGAGATGCAAAAAAAAGGAGAAGGACAGAAATAGCTTACAACCCTACTTAAACAAAATAGTGGAATGCAAAACAAATAATTAAAATAAACAGTGGAAGTTGTCCTTTAACCCTTAATTAGCGGCGAGCAACATAAGTCGAGTTAAAAAAAGCTGGACTATGTGGCGGCGCTCGACATAACTCGAGTGGCAATTTCAGCACGTAATGTGGCTGAGAGAGAGAGACAAGTGGTGGCAGGAGACTAGCGAGCGTATGACTGCTCCAGACCACCGCGGCGAACCTACTGACACAAATCTCAGCTCCCTCCTCCCTCTCTCACTCGCTACATACTCAATTATGTACTGAAAGTACCGAATTACCTGCTTTTTGCACTCGCGTTGCACGGTTATTGCAAGAAAACTATCCATCGTACAAGGATCGTTATGGTGTCATTCGAAAGCTCTGTTTATGCCCTTTCAGGGATAGGTACTTGTTTTACGTTCTGGGTCTTATTTAGGCATGAAAATGATCACGTAAACAGCCCTATTTTGGCTAAAAACACCCCGCTGTGCGGTACACATAAATAAACCGCATAGGCCGCTCGTAAGGTGTTAATGTTGACAAATCTCAAGTTTTGCATATTGGTACAAACAAACATAAAGTAAGATATCAAAAGACAGGCTAACCAATAATAGCAAACTCTAAGGATGAAGACGTGGCGGTTATAATATCTGAAAACCTAAAAACCTCAGAGCAATGAGCGTGCCGGTTAGTAAGTTTAACCAAGCCTTGGGATTTATCAAAATAAATGTTACCTTTATAAAGGAGAACGTTATTGTGCCGTTATTCGAAAGCATTGTAAGACCCCATCTTAATTATGGCGTTCAGTTTTGGTCCCCGTGCCCAACAAAGACATTGAAAAACTTAAATCTGTGCAGTGTAGAGCAACTAAATGAATTCTTTCTTTGAAAAACAAGCCACATTGTGAAAAAATAACAAAAACAAATATATATTCTCGCTGAAAGAAAGAAAGTTACGTGACCAACTTATCGAGTGTTTTAACTGTTTCTGTACCGGCGACGTCTTTTTTATTTTATTCTAGCTGTATTTAGAGGATTTTAAGCAGCTTAACCCTCGTCTAGCAGGGAGTTTTGGGCTATTTTGGGCATATTCAGGCCCTCCTGAATGATCAATCAAGTATCTGCATGAAAAGAAATGTATTCAGCAAAAAACTAGGCGCTACAAGCTTCAAAATGAGACCAGAACGAGCTACGTAGCACTCGTCGTTTTGATGCAGTGGTACCACCAACATGGGAGTTTAGCGTATAGCGGCATATTTTTTCCAGCTACACTCACTACTGGCTACACTGCCGGCCTCTCGAGAACAGAGGGAGCGTGAGTCAATGGGCGGCAGTAAGCCCTGGGTGTCGGATGTGTGACCTGCTGCGCTCCCTGCCATTTGCACTTGATTTTAACCCTTTAAAAGCCTTAATAATGCTCCTAACTTGCTGCTTTTTAGATACAGACTTAAGTCGGGCCCCGCTCTTTAAGTGTTAAAAAAGATCTTGGTAGTTAACCCGTACTGTACCGTAGGATACAGTAATAAAAGTACCCAGCAGTCCCAAGCAATGTGGCCAAAATGACAGGAGACACCACCTTTTCACCTCAAGAGATGAGGCAAGAATTGATCTATCACTCTTTTTTTTTTTTTTTTTTACAAGGCTTAAAATTAGCCTTGTACAGGCAGTTAAAAGACAAGTACATTACTGATGGCTATAACCGTCACTGGAACTGGGGAGTTACTTATCTACTGACGGCTATAGCCGTCGCTGGGATTGGATGGGTTAAAGGGTTTAAGTGAGATAGTTCTAGGTCTATCAATTGCTGGAGGCCCTTTTGAAACTGAATAAAATTGTCTAATAGTAGCCAGATTGAAGTTAAAAAGACGTTGCCGGTACAGAAGGAGTTAGCCTGGGGCCTTCCACCGTGGGTTCTCAACCGACACACATAATGTCCACAGTAATCCTAACTTGGCTCAACGTCGGTTCTCACCCAACACATCTTTAGGGGAAGTATTTATATTTTTCTAAACCCCCTTCTTCTTCATCTTTAGCCCCATTAGTTTTCAAATTATAAGAGTTTCGCTCATTTCTTTGTCAATATTAAGACTTTCAGCAATTTAGGTGTCGATATATTACTGGCGAGCGATAGCGACCCTGTATATTACGAGGAACCGGTCTTCAGCTGGTACATTTTTCTACTAAAAAATGTACAAATTTATCTCAAAGGGGGGTCTAGGGATTTTTGTTTAAGTTTGATAAATGTCTAGGGAGCAAACTAAAACAAATATATATACCGGTAATTATATAAAATATATATATCAATAAAATAAAAACTGCATGCTATTGCTTGAAACCGCTCTGGTTGTGGTAATATTAACAGAGGCCTTGCTAAACTCATTGGTATCATTGTGTGGGAGGCATTGGAGCACTGTAATTATCCCCATCTGTCTGTCTGCCGCAAATGACAGATGTGAGGCGTCGTCCTGTCTGACCCCACCGTCCCACGTCTGGGTTTGGGGAAATATGTGCTAATCAAAGAGGCTGGGATTCCCCGGGTTAAGATACTTAAAGGATTTGACAGAATAGCTATCAATACACTGTTCACCTTTAATAACAATTCTGCAACCCGAGGTAAAGGAATGAAGTCAATTAGAAAAAGGCATGCACTTCTTCGTATACAGTTTGGTCATAGAGTGGAATAGGTAACCAAAACTAAGTGGTCGATAGTGTGGTATAATATCAGTGGAAGTTAAATATCTGTAAGCTCTGATTCAAACAAAATCAATCTATATTTAATTACTCCAAGTCTAAATTGAATTCAATCTGAAATCAAGCTAATTTACATCCAAAGGTCACACACAATTATTTATATTTAATCAAGGTTCTAAGGGTTAATAATATTCCAGGATTTAACTCCCCAATAGTTCCACGTGGCAATGAGACAAAGGAAAACGTTTACCCAATATGGCGGACGACGGGGAAATCAGGGACTGGCTCGAAAGCACAGGTCAGGGAAAATAAACAAATGATTATATGAGAATGGACATGAGTAATATGCTTAGCTGTCAGTCATGGCGTCGATGAGAGCGTCGTGATTGTGTAGATGTGTGTATTGCTGGCAGTTTATTGTGATTAGAGGCACAAAAGCACAATCATATGAAGGCGGAAATTATATGTTAACTGGGTGGTGTTCGTGAAGACTCTGATCTGTTCCCAGACCTTCACTTTGCTCCTTGGCAAACGCCAGGCGCACAAATTATCGTACCGTATCTATGTTGCTCAGTATGATAAATTAAATCAATACATACGATAAATTTATATACTGTATACTACTGTACATAAGACCATGTCAATATTGCTTAATAACATATTAGGCCTTATATAATCTTAACTTACTTACAATCTTATAATTCACGATCTAATCGTCCTACGCCCTACCGTGGGAACGACCGTTAGACTGTCGTATACCTAGTGACGTCACAGAGACGTACCTTAGCACATTAATTGTCTTTCACTATCGTATTACACGATACACTCCCCCAACAAAAAATAACCTGAACCCCACCTTAAATTAAAGTTGCCCAAAGGCTATCCTCTGACGCCACATATCAACAGCGCCAGCAGCAGCTCGTTTGGAACGCGTCCCGGTCCGAGATTGATTACCACCCGGAAGGGGTGAATCGTCACATTGAGAATTCTCGGACCCAGCAATAACAGGTGGAGCATCAGATTGCAATGCGGAATCGAGCTCCAAAGAGTACAAACGTGCGATAGGACGAACAGTAGTTCCAGTGGCCATCCTCAATAGTGCCACCCGCTCTACAGAGTCTTCCCCTTGTACACCTCCAACACGCAGCCTAATTTCCAGTACAAACGAGGACTATCTTCTCTTATTAAAAACTACTTCACCATTAGTAGGTGCCGATGGTCTACCAGAGGGTTTGATGCTTCTTTCCCTCAATGCTAGCAGATATTCATCAATCCACCTCTTTCTAAAGTCCTCGATTACCTTTGAAATATACAGGTATCGCTTAGACACCGCTGCTTCAGAGTATAAAGAAGGATTCTCTAGTTCTATGATAGACTGGAAATCGGACGGGAATGCAGTCAATGGTTTACCGTAGAATAAGTGAGCTGGCGTTAATGGTAGTGGTTTTTGCAGGTCGGTGTACACATATGTGAGCGGACGATCATTCACGACTGCTTCTATTTCGGTGAGAACAGTCATTAACTCACTCTTCTTCAATAAAGCACGTCCTACTACCGCTCTCAGTCCTGATTTAACAATGCCGACACACCGTTCCCACATTCCACCAAACCAAGGTGCCCTAACTGGAATGAACCTCCATTTGCACTTCTTTTCTCCCATAAAAGTGATGATTGTAGGATCACTGCTCATATCCTTAAGTTATCAAGATGCTTGGATAAAAGTAGGAGCATTGTCGCTAAGTACTAGTTGAGGGAATGAACAACATGCACAAAATCGTCTAAACGCCAGCATAAATTCCTCACTAGACATATTGTCACATAATTCTAAGTGTACCGCGCGAGGCGTTGCACAGGTAAACAATAATATATAGACCTTATCTTGCTCTCTCGTCTTCAATGTACCTGTGTAATCTAACCCTACAGCTTGGAAAGGCTCAATGTGTTTTACACAGCATTCAGGTAAAGCCGGAGCTGGTCCAGTCGCATAAGGTTTACCCTTTAGTCTTTGGCATATCACACACTTCCTTACTACGCGTCGAGCTACTTGTCGAACTCTGGGTATCCAGCATGTGAGACACAAATTCGAAATGATGTGATAGACCCCGTAGTGTTTTACTTCCTTATGTGCACGTATGACCAATAGATCAGTAACGTGATGTCTTGCTGGCATAAGTATAGGACGGTTTGTGCCGTCCGTTACACCCGACCACTTCAGGCGACCCTCACACCTGATGAGGTCATTATCTAGGTGTAACCTCAATTGACGCACTAAGTTAGGCATTATTAACTTATTAGAGCTTTGTAAAGATTCTAATTCATTGGAAAAGGTTTCTGCTTGAACCCACTTGATCAAAGTTACTTCAGCTGCTGTATATTTTCGAGCATTAATGTTGTGACCCTTATTGCAGAGTTGGCCCGTTACTTTAACCTTGATATTGGATATAAATCTCAACACCCAAGCTACAACTCTGACTAATTTATTATAGTCACCGAGTCTTGCCCACTCTATTACTGGACCCGGTGGCTCATTTGGTTGGGCTGTAACTGCCACTGTTTCCAGTGGTAGAAGTCCCTCACCAACAACTTGCCATATCGTCCATTCATTTTCATGGAGCAGCCAATTTGCATCATGCCACCACAACTCAGACTTCATTAACTGGCTAGCCGTTATACCCCTAGTTATGAGATCACTAGGGTTGTCTTTTGTATTGCCATAGTGATATGCAACGTCTGGCCCTAATATCATCTACCCTATTCTGCACATAAACTGGCAGAGACTTCTTGCTATGTACCCAGTTGAGTGCGACTTGACTATCGCACCATACGTGAACGACTTCAATATTCAACTCGCTCTCGTATGCTGCGTGTACATGTTGCACCAGACGCGCTAATAGCAGCATGGCAGTCAATTCCATTTTAGGGATAGTTACTTTTTTGACCGGGGCTACCTTGGCCCGGGCTGTAACTAAATGCGCCCCAAATGAAGTAACGACATATATGGCTACCCCGTATGCCGTGGCACTAGCATCGCAAAACGTATGTAATGTAACGTCGCCATATGCTGTCACCTTACGAGGTAGCTGTTTAGTACATAGGATGTCATACTCTTTCAACAATAATGTCCCTTAATCACTTAAGTCCTCGGGCAAACTGTCATCCCATCCTACTTTGCGTCTCCAAACTTCTTGCATCAGAATCCTAGCTCTTATGGTAACGGGTAATGCTAGACCCAAAGGATAAAAAATTTGCGAAACTTTGCTCAACAGACTTCTCTTCGAGTGCATTCCTGTCTGCTGAACAAAAGACTTGGTTTGAAAGGTTAGAATATCTTGTTTTGGTTGCCAGATCATCCCCAAATTTCTGGTCTTTTCCTGGTTATGAGATGCCGTACCATCCATCTGAATTAAATTCTGAAGATCTTCACTATTAGTAACCCATTTGCGGAGAAATAAATTAGCTTCTGTAAACAATCTACGTGCTTGCCAGTAGGTATGTAACAAATCCTGACTCGCTAGAACCCTGCAAATTGTCTATATACAACCAGCGAGATAGTTTACTTGTGTCCTCATGAGTATCTGACAGATGTTTTTTAATTGTGGCATTTAACAAAAACTGCTAGCATGTAGCCCCAAAGAGTACGACCCAAAAACGATAGACCACGACCGGACTTTTAGAGTCGCTGATGTCTTCGAACCAAAGAAAGCGAGTACCATCTCTATCTTCCTCCTGTAATTTGACCATCAAGAAGGCTTTCTCAATGTCACTAGTAAATGCATATTGCCACAGCCTAAATCGCAATTGGTGTTGTGACAAATCCGACACCATGGACGGACCAGTCAGCAAGCAATCATTCAGGCGGGGTTGTTGACCTTGATGAGCCGAGCAGTCATATACCACCCGTATTGGTGTGGTGGCGCTATCTTTCTTTACCCCATGATGGGCTAGATAGTGAACCCATCCCTTCCTTATTGGTTCTTTCACATCGACTCTTTCAATGAAGCCTCGGTCTAAATAATTCCGAAATACATCGTCATACGTCTGGCGCGTGCTCGGTTCATTTGATAGTTTACGCTGTAATGCGCGCAAGCGACCCAATGCCAATCTATAGTTTGTTGGCAGGCTCATCTCAGTATTTTTCCAGGGCAAACTAACCTTGTATTGCTTGTCTGAGGCACAATAGCTCACAGACTCTTCAAACTTCTTCAGCGCAATTTCCGAGTCATAATCGGTCTCCATAGGATTAATGCCTATGTAATCTCATCTCCACAGTCATTCCAGGTCGAACTCGGCAGTCATTTTAGGGTCACTAGGTTGGGAATCCTCCCTTCCAAACTCCTCTGCCGTGGTTACATTCACCCTTAATATCGAGACCGTGTCAACCAGAACATTTGACTGTGTAGTATGTACCTTTCCGCTCATGCAATAGCCAAATTTAGTGGGGATCAAAATCACACCACACATCCTTTCAAATCCAGCGTATACTGCATCATAATAATGATCCACACCAAGTAGAACATGCACCTCACTCTGATCTCCCATGGGATCTGACAAGTTAACCCCCTTGCTACGTAATGCGTGTTCCACCTTCTTCACTCCTACAGATACATATTCTGGTAGGGTGTCTACTATGATACATGACATAAAGTACCTTTGTTTACGATAGAAATAGGATATCTCCGCTATCTCGTATTCTTGTTTGTCAGTAACCCCTGTAAAGCCCTGCAATCGAAGAGTCTCAGCCCCTATGATTCGGTGCTTATTAAGTCCCCCTAATATGGACCTTTTTATAAAGGATCGTTGAGACCCCTGATCAAGAAGCACCCGACAAACCTTGTTACTGTCATTACCTTCCATGGGAATCTTTATTGTGGGCAATATAGTGGTGTCTTTCGTGCTACCTAGTGTCAAAGTTGTAGTACCCTCTGGTTTGACGTCTTTGCCTTTGTCAACTGTAGGACACAACTTGTCGAAGTGTAAGGGTGCCCAACCCTGAAAGGGGTTGAAATAGGGGAGCTATCCCCCCGCCAAAGGCGGCTTTCTAGGGCCTTTCCTAGCTGATGCTGAGAGGATTGGGTTCTAGTCATGTGGTGATGGGCTGGTCTATCAGAGTGAGAACTGAGCGATCTCTGCCATACCCATAGCTTACTCTGACTGTTCCTTTTACTTATATATTTTCTAGATCTCAAGTGACGGCGCCTCTTCCGTGGATTGACCTCCCAATCTGCCAACCTAGAAGTTGACAGATTGGAAGCCAAAGTGTCACATTTTTTCCTTTGCCCCTCAATTTTCTCTTCATAATTGCTGAGGGGCACAGGGCCTGGGGTGGGGCTTTGGTTTCCCGGGCGTTTCCGCACCCTCCTCAGCTCCCCGCCATGGAGTGGCTTCGGTCACCCAGGCTTTATTGTGGTAGGCAGGGAGAGTTCTGTTGGGGCGCTCGGTTATGGCCTTGGCCTTGCTCAGGGCCTTGGGGCTGTTCGGCCAGGCAGCCTGGGGAACAGCAACAACAACAACAACAACTTGTCGAAGTGATGTCCTTTATAGTGACGGCAGGGCCTTAAGTACGTAGCAGTACATTGCCCTTGTTTACCATGATCTTTACTAAGACAACCGGCACATAGCTTCAGTTTTTTCGCTTGTGCTAATTTGAACTCATTTGTTGGGTATTTTACACAGAAACTCCATTTATGCTTATTATTATTGCAGAGTTTACATAAAAGTCTGTGCGGGTTTCTTGTATGTACCCTCTTTCTTTCCCTTGGTCCCCACCGTCATACTTACAGTCCCCTTCATTTCAACATTCCCACTCCCTCCTGACACATTCATTCTCCCATTGTTCAATTGTAAATTACTGATCTCTTTACTGAACTGAGTTTTAAACTCTCCTAGATCAAATGATCTGACCTTGTTGAGTATTGCCATAGGAAGCTTTTGTCTGAGGATAATGATTATAATTTCCTGGGAGGTCAGCCCTAGAGTGTCTAGAGATCGAGTATGGCACTCCATGTCCGCTCTAAATTTTGCTAATTCATCAACCTTGTACTTTGGTTCTGTCAGATTCAACAAGGCGATGACATGGGCCATTTTCAATTGCTCCCGATCCCTGTATGTAGACTGTAATAACTGTACTGCCTCAAGATAACTATCACCTACTACCGCAAAACCCTCTATTAACCCTTAATTAGCGGCTCACCACATAAGTCGAGTTAAATAAAGCTGGACTATGTGGCGGCGCTCGACATAACTCGAGTAGCAATTTCAGCACGTAATGTTGCTGAGAGAGAGAGACAAGTGGTGGCAGGAGAGTAGCGAGCGTATGACTGCTCCAGACCACCGCGGCGAACATACTGACACGAATCCCAGCTCCCTCCTCTCTCTCTCACTCGCTATATAAGGAATTGTATCGGGAAAGTGGCTAATTACATGCTTTTTGCACTCGCGTTGCACGGCTATTGCAAGAAAACTAGCCATCATAAAAGGATTGTTATGGTGTCATTCGAAAGCTCTGTTTATGCCCTTTTAGGGATAGGTACTTGTTTTACGTTCTGGGTCTTATTTAGGCATGAAAATGATCACGTAAACAGCCCTATTTTGGCTAAAAACACCCCGCTGGGCGGTACATATAAATAAACCGCATAGGCCGCTCGTAAGGTGTTAAATGTATAGCCTCTCCCTCCATTTGTCCTTTCAAGTAATTAAATTTATGGACATAATCCAAAGACTCCCCGAAGTCCCGCCCTCTGATTTTTAGAGGCTTTGCTTTGCACCCCACTAAACGGTGTCTCTTCCTGTTTACTCATTTTGTATGCAAGCCTGTAGGCTATTTAAACCTTACAATGTTACAATTACAACGGCAAATTAGTAGCCTAGTTAAGAGACGCCGACCGGCAGACTTCTTTGTTATGGAGAAAAAATAGCACGCTAAATAGCAATACCTACACTAAAGGGTCATAATGAACAAGAAAATGTTAGGTCAGGTCATGTGTCATAGGAAGTCTGAAATGAAAAAGAAATATTATTGGGGGAAGATGATGGGTGGGATGCAGGACTTTGGCAGGCGCAACGATGATACTACGCTGCATTCCGGCTCTAACCATCGCTTGGCTAGTCCTACCAGTTTATCATAGAGTTGTTCCTGCATCCGGTTTTATGTCCCCTTGCTCATTGCCTTTAAATATCCCCTATCGGTAGCTAATTCCCAGGTCTGGGCACCAATGTGGTATCATATCAGTGGAAGTTAAATATCTGTAAGCTATAATTCAAACAAAATCAATCTAAATTAAATTACTCCAAGTCTAAATTGAATTCAATCTGAAATCAAGCTAATTTACATCCAAATGTCACACACAATTATTTATATTCAATCAAGGTTCTAAGGGTTAACAATATTCCAGGATTTAACTCCCCATGTGGCAATGAGACAAAGTAAAACGTTTACCCAATATGGCGGACGACGGGGAAACCAGGGACCGGGTCAAAAGCACAGGTCAGGGAAAATAAACAAATTATTATTTGAGAATGGACACGAGTAATATGCTTAGCTGTCGGTCATGGCGTCGATGAGAGCGTCGTGATTGTGTAGATGTGTGTATTGGTGGCAGTTTATTGTGATTAGAGGCACAAAAGCACGATCAACTGAAGGCGGAAATTATATGTTAACTGGGTGGTGTTCGTGAAGGCTCTGATCTGTTCCCAGACCTTCACCTTGCTGCCTTGGCACACGCCAGGTGCCCAAATTATCGTACCATATCTATGTTGCTAAGTACGATAAATTAAATCAATATATACGATAAATTCATATATACTACCATAGACTACAGTAGATCTGGACTGGACACGAAAATGGAACTTTGCAGTAAGGGACCCATAATTGGTGAACGAACCACCAAGTTCGAACCTCGAAACCGCGAACATATCACATTTTTGCGGTTTCGAGGTTCGAATTTGGTGGTTCGTTCTCCGATTTTGGGTCCCTTACTGCAAAGTTCCATTTTCGTGTCCAGGCCAGATCTACTGTAGTCTATGATACTACATACTACATAAGACCATGTCAATATTGCTTAATAGCATATTAGGCATTTTATAATCTTAACTTACTTGCAATCTCATAATTCACGATCTAATCGTCCTACGCCCTACCGTGGGAACTACCATTAGACTGTCGTATACCTAGTGACGTCACAGATACGTACCTTAGCACATTAATTGTCTTACACTATCGTATTACACGATAGATAGTAATTCATTTGGTACCTTTAAGAAGAAACTGGACGATCATCTAATAGGAATTGGAATAGTATGAATGAATATATTTAAAATCAGTAAGTATGTAAGTGTAAATATCCTTTCAGACTAATTTTTGTCTATCCTATATAAAAACAATCCTTGTGAACATTACCTGACCCATAAGGTTTTAGGGGAGCCGATAGCACAGTGGGTAGTGTCGTGAACTGCAGACCAAAAATACCTCAGGTCGAGTCCACGCCAAACGTCATGGGGTTTTCCGAGGTGATCTGATCGTTCCTGTTGTTCTACAAGTATCCTGGCTACACCGACACGTCAAGAAAACACTCCTTTTATCGTCACGAATTCATAACATAGAAGATGACTAACCATATTCGAAGATGCTGTGAACGACTGTATAGTTGCTCCCTCCAAATCAAGTGACGTGTATATATAGTCCATGAGCCAGGCCAGATATCGGTACCACCTGGGGTGACTAAACACGAATGGTACTAAAATGTTTATAGAGTGACTGTAAGTACATTAAGATATGATAGCCTTCTCGCACTGGTAGCTTAGTCTAATTTTTTTGATGCAATAGGGGCGCTACCCAAAAATAAAGATTTTTAGCGTGACGCTCGGCGTTTTCCTCATTTTCTTTAAAATCCATCACACAATCATCGCGAAACTTTGAACACCTATGTAGAATTATATTCTCTACCAGAGTTGTTCCTAGGTATTTTTCAAATTTCCTCATATTTCGGAATATACTCTATATTTTGGGTATTTTCCTCTAAATCTAGAATAAATCCTTAAATATGGGGAACATTGAAAAATATATTCTAACAGATCTTGTAGCTTATTTGATTCTCTACAAGAATTATTCCGATGTGTATTTCAAGTTTCTCCATATTTAGGGGTTTATTTCATATTTGGGGATTTTTTGTTATATTTTGGGGATAATTTATTATTGGAAGGGGCAAACATATGTAGAGTGGTTTCCATGTAATGTGTTTGTTTGTTCATGGTTTAATGGTGATATTTTTTGCAGGTGTGTGTCGACTGTTTGACGGCAGGATGGAACCATCTGCGAGGAAGAGAGCACGGATCGACTGTATCATCCACTGCTCTGATGATGACAGCGATGCTCTGGTGTCACCACAGGATTTGGACTCCTGGAACACATTGCTCAGGGCTGCAGAAATCAGGCAGCATGATCCAGTCCTGGAAGCAGCCAAGGGCCTTGAAGAAGGAGGAATACCACATATACATTATCACCGTAAATGTCGTAGTCTCTTTACAATGAAGAAGTCACTGGATTCTATCCTTGCCAAGGGTGTCAAGATAGAATCAGCAAGCGTCGACCCCAGGAGGAGGGCATCAAGGGATGCCCCTAGTACTAGCAGGGTGTATGCCAAAGTATGTATCTTCTGCGAGAAGTCAAGCAAGTACATAAAAACAACAAAGACAAGGGAGCCACTCATACAGTGTGTTGAGCTACGAGCAGATGAGAAGATTCGCAGAGCAGCAATAAGGAAACTCAACCAGAGAATCCTTGGTTTAGTTAGCAGAGACCTTGTTGCTGCAGAGGGTCACTACCACAAGTCGTGCTACAAACTCTTCACAAAAGATGATTTCCCAGCGGCCGCCAGGTCGGGTGCAGGTGAAAATCAGGAAGAAAGCGAGGAAGCACGCTACGAAGAGGTTGAGACAGAAGCCCTCGAGGAACTCTGCTTGTATATAAGGACCAAATTATTCCCCAACCCAGAGGTACTGCCTATGACAAACCTCACATCTAGGCTTGAGAGATCCATGATGTCCCGTGGTATAACGCACCTGAAACCAGCGACAAAGAAACATGTTCGCCGAAAGATTGAAACCGAGTTTGGAGAATCACTACGCTTTGTCCCAGATGAGAAAGGAAAGCTTCTAATCTATCCACGCAGCCTCTCAATGGACGACCTTGCCCGGCAAGCACACACAAAATGGCAAAAGACCTGCAAGAAGCAAGAGCAGCTAACTCTGAAGATGTCTTAACCAAAGCAGGAATGCAGCTGAGGAATGAGATCAATAAACAAGATGTGAGTAAGCCATGGCCTCCCGATACAGATCAGAATGTCATTCCTGCAGCAGTCACTCAATTCCTGCACACCCTGCTGACAGGAGAGTGTGAGTGTGAAACTCCCTCTGAAAGAGCTCAACGTCTTGCCACTTCCTTTGGCAGTGACTTGGTCTTTGCTGTTACCAGTGGCAAGACAAAACCACCCAAGCACGTACTGCTGACCAATGCTGTAAAGTCTTTGACAGGAAACACAGAACTGATCCGAACTCTGAATCGTCTTGGTCACACAGTGTTTGAGGAGATCGATACAGCCCTTTGTATCCAGAAGCTGGAATGCTCAAAGGATGACATTCCACTGCCAGCAAACATCTACCCTGGTGTGTTCACAACCCTGGCCTGGGATAACATTGACCGACTTGAAGAGACCCTAAGTGGAGCAGGTACTTCTCATAGAGTCAATGGCATTGCTGTCCAGTCCAAGGTTGCAGGCTCTGTGCCAGAGAAAGTCCTGCCAGAGATTACCAAGTCCAAGATAAGAAGCATCACTCAGACATCATCAATGCTGCCAATATACAATGTTGGGCGGCGGGCAGGGCCACCTAGGATTGAGACTGCGTATGTCGACACTACCAAGGAAGTCCAGGATTCAAAGACAAAGAACCATATCTGGCTTCTTACTCGAATGTCAGACCATGAGGACCAGTCCATCAGCAGTTGGACTGGGTTCAACATCAAAATGCGCAGAGACATTGCAGTGGTTCAGGACACTGTAAGCTACCTGCCCACTATCAATGCTCCCGCAACAGAAATGTCCACCGTTAATGAAATCTTGGAACAAACGCATGCTATCATGCAGTCCTTACAGCTTAACAAGATTGTGTGCGTGTTTGATCAAGCACTCTATGCCAAAGCTGCCGAAGTTATCTGGAAACAAGAGAAGTTCAAGAACATTATCATCAGGATGGGCGTCTTCCACACAATCTGTAATCTCATCTCCACCATAGGAAAGAGGTTTCAAGATGCAGGTCTTAGAGATCTGTGTGTGGAATCAGGTATCATCGCAGAAGGATCAGTGTCAGGAGTGATGAACGGCAAGAGGTACAACAGAGCAGTGAGACTACACAAGCTCGTGTATGAAGCACTGATGAGGCTTGCATGGAAAGGCTTCCTTTCATGGCTAGAAGAAAACCATTCAAGGGACATACACCATCTAGATGAAACACTGAAGGACATCAACAGCTTTCACAGCAATGTGTCTCAGGGACTCTTTCAAGAGCTGATGGAGAGTGAATCATGCACACATATCATGAAGCTTTTCCAAGTTTATCTTGAGACCCTCAGAGATGAACACAACCTCTCAGCATTCGGGATGTCATACCTGGACATGGTTGAGATCATGCTGGACTTAATTCGAGCCTCCAGAGAAGGCAACTGGATGCTCCACCTAGGAGCAATCCCACAGATGATACCGTGGTGTTTTGCCTATGACAAAGTGAACTATGCCCGGTTCCTAACCTACTACTATGCCTTGATGTCTCGACTGCCCATTGAACACCCAGAGGTCCATGAACACTTCATGCAAGGTGGCTTTTCGGTCCAGATCGGTAGCAAGAATCCCTTTGGACGGATCCCTGTGGACCAGACAATCGAAGAGACGATCAACAAAGACACCCAGACACCAGGGGGCACAAAAGGCTTCAGCCTGAAAGGCGGAGCTGTCGCCAGGTACTACCTGACATCGGAGTATCGCAGCAGGTACTTAAGGCAGCTCAGGACTATGGTAGTAGGCCAAAAGTATACTGACTTCAGCCACCCAGACCTACAGATGCCCAGGATTAGAAGAGATGAGGCCGATGTCCAATCTTTAGTTCAACTGATGGAGACCAGCTGGTTGAACCCCTTCAACGCAGAGCAAGAAGATCTTGCCAGTTTGTCAACTGCGACTATGGCACCACCAGAAGTTGTCAAAGACCTTCTAGGGGCCTACAGAATAGGAGAGGATGCATATCAAGCCTTCAAGGAAGAGCGCCTGGAGATCGATACGCCAACTATACAGTTTCATGACACGATGACGAAGACGAAACTGAGAACGTTCACTAACATCAGAATGAAGCCACGCTCACAAGACCATGCCAAGGAGGTTATCTTAAAGGCTGACAGGAACCTATTTGGCCAGATGATCCTTGTTGCCGAGAACAGAAAGCTCAAAATGAGTGATGTCTTGGCTCATCCCCTGGGGCCTTTGCCTTGGGCACTTGCCAGCGGTGATGGGTCTCTCCGCAAGACCAACAAGGCTGCCCTCGCAAAGGAGTTAGAGAGGAATGTTTCTCCTGCAGAAGTGATACCCGAGCCCTCTGCTACCATAATTGATGGGATGAGCCTGGTCCACAAACTGAAGGGAAACGACAAAACTTTTTCACAGCTTGCAGGTACAGCACTGAGTCACGCTGTTCATGAAGGTGCTAAGAGCAGGCGCATTGATGTTGTGTTTGATATCTACAAGGAGACATCCATCAAGGATGCAGAACGAGCCAAAAGAAGTGCAGGCACAGGAATTCATTTCAAGAACATTCAACCTGGGCACAACATCCAGCAGTGGAGAAAGTTACTCGGTAGTTCCTCCAACAAGGCAAGTCTTATCAAGTTCTTGGTAGAAGAATGGAAGGCACCACAGCACAGGGAGAAGCTCAAGGACAAGGAGCTGTATGTCACATGTGAGCAGCGCTGCTTCAAGATCACCAAAGAGCAGTGGGAAGAGGCTCCTGAGCTTAAGTCAACTCAAGAAGAAGCAGACACACGCCTTCTTCTCCATGCACTTCATGCAGCAGAATCTGGGAACAAGTCTGTCATCATCACTGCAGAAGATACAGACGTCATGGTGTTGTGTCTTGGCATGTGCCACAAGATCCCATCCCATCTGTTCCAGAAGTGCGGGACGAAGAACCGGACAAGATTCCTGGATATCACCATACTGAGCCGCACACTGGGAGGCAGCGTGTGTGATTCATTGATTGGTATGCATGCCTTTACAGGCTGTGATACCGTCAGTGCATTCGCTGGCCGAGGGAAGATGACGACACTCAAGCAGGTGAAGATGGACAAGACATACCAGCATGCTTTTCACGAACTTGGACGCTCATGGGAAGTGTCTCCTGAACTCTTTGAGAAGCTACAGGAAATCACCTGCCACATGTACCTACCATCTACCCACACAACTAAGGTAAACAAGCTTCGGTATGAGCTGTTCTGTGCAAGACGTGGAGAGGTAGAGTCAAGTCAACTCCCTCCTTGTGAGGACTGCCTCTTCATGCATGCACTGCGTGCAAACTACCAGGCTGCGATCTGGAGGAGAAGTCTTCAGAGCCAGCCATTTGTTGCGAACCCAACAGACTGCGGTTGGATGACAGATGAGGACGGTAAGCTTGCCGTCAACTGGATGCGAGGCTCACCAGCACCAGATGCTGTTATGCAGCTACTGTCTTGCAAGTGTGTGCGGTCATGCGAACTCCCTAAGTGTACTTGCCTCAGCAATGGTCTAAAATGCACGGACATGTGCAGGTTACAGACATGTCAGAACAAGGCTATTGAAGAAGAGCCGGTGGCACAACAGTCAGATTCCGAGTCTGACGTAGATGATATTTAGGAGTAGTAATTTGCCATAATAGTATGTACAAGCCCATGGCATGCTTAGTGTGTATTTACAGGACTTGTATTAAATGTGACAATTACTATATGCATTTTGTTGACATTTAGGCATTCCTGTCCCCACATTTGACATTTTAAAAAATTTCGGAATTTTCGGTAGGGTATGTCTATTCAAGAAGTGATAACGACCATTAAGCTACCAATGTGCAAGGGCTATCATATCAAAACATAAACTAGAGACATGTAGCAAGCTAAAAACACCTAAGAGAATTAGTCACCCCGGGTGGTACCGATATCCCAAAATTCGGGTCTTGGCTCATGGACTAATATATGGTGTTGTCAACTACTGTGGCAAACAGGAAGCAACCAACACCTTGAAGCTACACTGAGACCATCTAGTGTGGCACATACGAAGCACCCAACATCTCGAAGCTTCAATCGATAATCTCGGGGCCTCGTAAGAGTTACAGGCTACTGAACAGCCTACAGCCGGCTTTTTAGCCGGAGGGTGGGGAGAAAGCCTTCTACTTTGCTGTCCTATTCTTTTAAGATAGACCGTCCTAAGGACGGACCACCTATTAGGGTTCCGTAAGGTCTAAGACTCTAAGTGGTCTAAATATCTGTGTAGTTACTTAAAATAGGACTTTAGAGGCTATCAACCCTTCTGGAATATTAAGCCAGTACGCTGTAAGTCAAGAATAGCGTCAGGACTCGAGCTCCTTTTCGAAAACTCAAGTCCCATGTCTGTGTAACTCTCTCTCTCTCTATATATATATATATATATATATATCTTTCTCTCAATCTCTCGCCCTCTTCTCCGTCCGAGTACAAATCTTATTTTATATCTTTATATAAACGTTAAGAGAACTAATGAGGCTGCAGCACGGAGGAAACGAGGCTTTGAGGATAAGAGAACAATACTTTTTTGTTAACTCCCCAAATGCTTCAAATAAGAGTAAATCAAGAGCCCAGAGGAAAAATATGAAGACAGTGTATGTCAAGGCGTTGTGAACCCCTTCTGTACCGGCGACGTTTCTTATATTTTGATTGTGGTTGGTATTAGACGATTTTATTCAGTTTTAAAAGGGCCTGCAACAATTAACAGGCTTAAAACTATCTCCCTTAACCCTTTTTGTTACCACAGATCCTTCTTAAACTGCACAGAATCGTCCAAATATATCAAGTATAATAATACAAAGACGCCGCCGGTACAGGTGTTAATGATTTGTAGTTTTATTATTATTTGATACGCCCGAGGTTCCATGGAATTGTTAGCCTTCATTGATGTTATTAATACTTGTATGTCCGCTAGAATTATGATCTACAATACTTACTGGGGCGTGTGGATAGGAATCCTCATACTTTAGTAAAATTTCCCTCCTAGACGAGACAAAGAAAGGGGAGAGGGAAAGCGTTAGTGGTTCGGGACCCTATGAATTGGAATTATATATATATATATATATATGTTGTTTCTTTTCTGGCTATGTAACGAGTCGGCCATCCCCAGCTCTGGGGTTGGTGCCTGAGTATATACATACAACACTTGCTGTAGTTTCAGTAACATACAAACTGCAATGTGTGATGATCATTTTGTGTTTGTAAGCCAGAATCACAGTGAAACAATACGACTTTTCTGTGGACTTTTACACAAACAGATCATTCCACTTTTACCCCTCTATACAATATAGATTATCAAGTAAGCTAAAAACATACATAACATTTATATTATGAATTAAGAGGGGTAGTGGTTATTATTAGGTCTATTCATTTATTTATTTATTTATATATACGGTATATGTTTTTATTTCTTAGCTAGACATTCATCAAACTTTAAAAAACACCCCCTAGACCCCTTTTCAAGATAAATGTGAACATGTTTCGGTAGGAAATTGTCCCGTCCAACGTATATTTTTCGGTAGGAAAATGTCCCGGCCAAAGCCCGATTCCTCCTAATATTACAGACTCGTTATCACTCGCTATCACTCGCTAGGATTGACACCTAAATGGCACGAAAGGTCTTAATATTGATAAATAAATGGGGCGAAACATCCTAAAATCGCCAAACTAATGAAACGAATGTCTTAAAATCTAAAAAACAATTAGGCTAAACATGAGGTAGAAGGGGGTCCATAAAAAGCTACTAATACCCCCTCAATGGAGAGAGAGAGAGAGATGAGAGAATGAAAGAGAAACCAACAAACCAATACACAAGATACCGCGGGTGAGTTAGTGAACACGAGAGGCGGTAACATTCCCTGGAGGCTTCATGTTAGTGAACACGAGAGGCGGTAACATTCCCTGGAGGCTTCATGTTAGTGAACGAGAGGCGGTAACATTCCCTGGAGGCTTCATGTTAGTGAACACGAGAGGCGGTAACATTCCCTGGAGGCTTCATGTTAGTGAACACGAGAGGCGGTAACATTCCCTGGAGGCTTCATGTTAGTGAACACGAGAGGCGGTAACATTCCCTGGAGGCTTCATGTTAGTGATCACGAGAGGCGGAAACATTCCCTGGAGGCTTCATGTTAGTGAACACGAGAGGCGGTAACATTCCCTGGAGGCTTCATGTTAGTGAACACGAGAGTCGGTAACATTCCCTGGAGGCTTCATGTTAGTGAACACGAGAGGCGGTAACATTCCCTGGAGGCTTCATGTTAGTGAACACGAGAGGCGGTAACATTCCCTGGAGGCTTCATGTTAGTGAACACGAGAGGCGGTAACATTCCCTGGAGGCTTCATGTTAGTGAACACGAGAGGCGGTAACATTCCCTGGAGGCTTCATGTTAGTGAACACGAGAGGCGGTAACATTCCCTGAAGGCTTCATGTTAGTGAACACGAGAGGCGGTAACATTCCCTGGAGGCTTCATGTTAGTGAACACGAGAGGCGGTAACATTCCCTGGAGGCTTCATGTTAGTGAACACGAGAGGGGGTAACATTCCCTGGAGGCTTCATGTTAGTGAACACGAGAGGCGGTAACATTCCCTGGAGGCTTCATGTTAGTGAACACGAGAGGCGGTAACATTCCCTGGAGGCTTCATGTTAGTGAACACGAGAGGCGGTAACTTTCCCTGGAGGCTTCATGTTAGTGAACACGAGAGGCGGTAACATTCCCTGGAGGCTTCATGTTAGTGAACACGAGAGGCGGTAACATTCCCTGGAGGCTTCATGTTAGTGAACACGAGAGGCGGTAACATTCCCTGGAGGCTTCATGTTAGTGAACACGAGAGGCGGTAACATTCCCTGGAGGCTTCATGTTTAGTGAACACGAGAGGCGGTAACATTCCCTGGAGGCTTCATGTTAGTGAACACGAGAGGCGGTAACATTCCCTGGAGGCTTCATGTTAGTGAACACGAGAGGCGGTAACATTCCCTGGAGGCTTCATGTTAGTGAACACGAGAGGCGGTAACATTCCCTGGAGGCTTCATGTTAGTGAACACGAGAGGCGGTAACATTCCCTGGAGGCTTCATGTTAGTGAACACGAGAGGCGGTAACATTCCCTGGAGGCTTCATGTTAGTGAACACGAGAGGCGGTAACATTCCCTGGAGGCTTCATGTTAGTGAACACGAGAGGCGGTAACATTCCCTGGAGGCTTCATGTTAGTGAACACGAGAGGCGTTAACATTCCCTGGAGGCTTCATGTTAGTGAACACGAGAGGCGGTAACATTCCCTGGAGGCTTCATGTTAGTGAACACGAGAGGCGGTAACATTCCCTGGAGGCTTCATGTTAGTGAACACGAGAGGCGGTAACATTCCCTGGAGGCTTCATGTTAGTGAACACGAGAGGCGGTAACATTCCCTGGAGGCTTCATGTTAGTGAACACGAGAGGCGGTAACATTCCCTGGAGGCTTCATGTTAGTGAACACGAGAGGCGGTAACATTCCCTGGAGGCTTCATGTTAGTGAACACGAGAGGCGGTAACATTCCCTGGAGGCTTCATGTTAGTGAACACGAGAGGCGGTAACATTCCCTGAGGGCTTCATGTTAGTGAACACGAGAGGCGGTAACATTCCCTGGAGGCTTCATGTTAGTGAACACGAGAGGCGGTAACATTCCCTGGAGGATGTTAGTGAACACGAGAGGCGGTAACATTCCCTGGAGGCTTCATGTTAGTGAACACGAGAGGCGGTAACATTCCCTGGAGGCTTCATGTTAGTGAACACGAGAGGCGGTAACATTCCCTGGAGGCTTCATGTTAGTGAACACGAGAGGCGGTAACATTCCCTGGAGGCTTCATGTTAGTGAACACGAGAGGCGGTAACATTCCCTGGAGGCTTCATGTTAGTGAACACGAGAGGCGGTAACATTCCCTGGAGGCTTCATGTTAGTGAACACGAATAGGCGGTAACATTCCCTGGAGGCTTCATGTTAGTGAACACGAGAGGCGGTAACATTCCCTGGAGGCTTCATGTTAGTGAACACGAGAGGCGGTAACATTCCCTGGAGGCTTCATGTTAGTGAACACGAGAGCGGGTAACATTCCCTGGAGGCTTCATGTTAGTGAACACGAGAGGCGGTAACATTCCCTGGAGGCTTCATGTTAGTGAACACGAGAGGCGGTAACATTCCCTGGAGGCTTCATGTTAGTGAACACGGGGGGCGGTAACATTCCCTGGAGGCTTCATGTTAGTGAACACGAGAGGCGGTAACATTCCCTGGAGGCTTCATGTTAGTGAACACGAGAGGCGGTAACATTCCCTGGAGGCTCCATGTTAGTGAACACGAGAGGCGGTAACATTCCCTGGAGGCTTCATGTTAGTGAACACGAGAGGCGTGGTAACATTCCCTGGAGGCTTCATGTTAGTGAACACGCGAGGCGGTAACATTCCCTGGAGGCTTTCATGTTAGTGAACACGAGATGCGGTAACATTCCCTGGAGGATTCATGTTAGTGAACACGAGAGGCGGTAACATTCCCTGGAGGCTTCATGTTAGTGAACACGAGAGGCTGAAACATTCCCTGGAGGCTTCATGTTAGTGAACACGAGAGGCGGTAACATTCCCTGGGGGCTTCATGTTAGTGGACACGAGAGGCGGTAACATTCCCTGGAGGCTTCATGTTAGTGAACACGAGAGGCGGTAACATTCCCTGGGGGCTTCATGTTAGTGAGAGGCATCCCTGGGCTTCATGTTAGTGAACACGAGAGGCGGTAACATTCCCTGGAGGCTTCATGTTATTGACAGGCGGGCGTCCTTTACCGGAATAGTACCGTGGCCGATCACAGAGGCACGATTGGCATTCATACCCTCGGCAATGTATCAAAGGAGAGTGGTGGTGGAGGAGGAGGGAGGGAGAGTTACAAGGAATAGTTAGTGATGGAGGAGGAGGAGGGAGGGAGGGAGAGTTACAAGGAATAGTTAGTGGTGGAGGAGGAGGGAGGGAGGGAGAGTTACAAGGAATAGTTAGTGGTGGAGGAGGGAGGGAGGGAGAGTTACAAGGAATAGTTAGTGGTGGAGGAGGAGGGAGGGAGGGAGAGTTACAAGGAATAGTTAGTGGTGGAGGAGGACGGAGGGAGGGAGAGTTACAAGGAATAGTTAGTGATGGAGGAGGAGGAGGGAGGGAGAGTTACAAGGAATAGTTAGTGGTGGAGGAGGAGGAGGGAGGGAGGGAGAGTTACAAGGAATAGTTAGTGGTGGAGGAGGAGGAGGGAGGGAGAGTTACAAGGAATAGTTAGTGGTGGAGGAGGAGGGAGGGAGGGAGAGTTACAAGGAATAGTTAGTGGTGGAGGAGGAGGAGGGAGAGTTACAAGGAATAGTTAGTGGTGGAGGAGGAGGAGGGAGGGAGGGGAGTTACAAGGTTACAAGGAATAGTTAGTGGTGGAGGAGGCGGAGGGAGGGGCGGAGAGCTACAAGGAATAGTTACTGGTGGAGGAGGGAGGGAGAGTTACAAGGAATAGTTAGTGGTGGAGGAGGAGGGGGGGGCGGGACGGAGAGTGACAAGGAATAGTTAGTGGTGGAGGAGGAGGAGGGAGGGAGAGTTACAAGGAATAGTTAGTGGTGGAGAGGAGGGGAGGGGAGGGAGGGAGAGTTACAAGGAATAGTTAGTGGTGGAGGAGGAGGGAGGGAGGGAGAGTTACAAGGAATAGTTGGTGGTGGAGGAGGGAGGGAGAGTTACAAGGAATAGTTTAGTGGTGGAGGAGGAGGGAGTGGAGGGAGAGTTACAAGGAATAGTTAGTGGTGGAGGAGGGAGGGAGGAGAGGTTACAAGGAATAGTTAGTGGTGGAGGAGGAGGAGGGAGGGAGAGTTACAAGGAATAGTTAGTGGTGGGGGAGGGAGGAGAGTCACAAGGAATAGTTAGTGGTGGAGGAGGAGGAGGGAGGGAGGGAGAGTTACAAGGAATAGTTAGTGGTGGAGGGAGGGAGAGTTACAGGATAGTTTGTGGTGGAGGAGGGAGAGTTACAAGGAATAGTTAGTGGTGGTGGAGGAGGGAGGGGGGGTGTGAGAGTTACAAGGAATAGTTAGTATCTCAGATACCTTGCGGTCCATTCCGCTTGGCAACGTGTTGTGTTATGGCTACCCTCATGGTAAGGCGTCTGCATTAATACATAGATTTATATTAATATCTTTACTGTATTATTCCAATGTTTCTCTCCTCTCTCTCTCTCTCTCTTTCTCCTTTCTCTGTCTCTCTCTCCTTTCTCTCTCTCTCTCTCTCTCTCTCTCTCTCTCTCTCCCTCTCCCTCCCTCATCCCTCTCTCTCTCTCTTCTCTCTCTCTCTCATCTCTCTCTCTCTCTCTCTCTCTCTCCAGCAACAATTGAAGTCTCCCAAAAAACACAACAGACCCCAATTTTAATAATAGCCAGCCAATCACGTTCATTAACAGTTTGTTTTCCCCCAATGGCCCACAACATGTTTCCGCCCTCAAAAAATGATGCTGTATACAGTACCAAATAACCGTTTTATATATATATATATATATATATATATATATATATATATATATATATATATATATATATATATATATATATATATATATATATATATATATATATATCCATAAGCCGTTGTAGGGATTGTGGCTATGTTGGTTGTAGAGACCTTTGTAGTACTGTATTTTTTTTTCTATGTGATTGAGGGAGGCAAAAGGCAGAACTGCCTATAGCGAGTGCCTCCCGCATAGTTGAAAGAGTGACAGGGCCAAAATCAAGGGACGTTCGAGCCAAAATGCCTGGACACACAGAGTTTGAAGCAATTTAAGTTATAAGAAGAGGGAAAGACTGATTCTAGGAGAGAGTTCCAGAAGCTCAGCTGTTGAGTAGAAGAAAGACAGAGTAACGTTTCACTCTCGGGTTGGAGAGTTGCACAGAATAGGGGTGGGATTGAGTTGCAAGACGGGTACCACGTGCCCTACGTAAAGGAGGTGGTATACACTGGGAAAGCTCTGAGGAACACTGATTATTATAGTAGCGATAGAATAGCGAGAGAGATGCAACATTGTGGCGGAGAGAGAGAGATTGCAGAGAGTTGGTGACTGGACTGGAATTAATGATACGAAAGGCCTTCCTTTCAACTTTGTCTAGGAGAGCGGTGTGAGAGGAACCTCCCCACACATGTGAACAATACTCAATACAAGGACGCACTATGCCCCTCCCCTGTACAGAGCAAGAAGCTGTGCAGGGGAAAAGAACCCCCTAAGGCGGTTGAGCACACCCAGCTTCTGGGAGGCTGCCTTAGCAAGACTGGTAATATGGTCTTTCCAACTAAGAGCAGAAGAAAAAGAGACACCAAGAATATTGAGAGAAGATTAAGGATTGATTTTTGTATTGTTGAAGAATAAGGGATAGTCCGCTGGGAGTTCCTTACGGGTAGATAGATGGAGAAATTGGGTTTTGGAAGCATTAAAGGTAACAAGGTTTTCTCTGCCCCAATTGGAGATAGTATTTAGATCAGAATTTAAGAGTTCTATGGCTTCATTACGTTTGTCGTTGAGGGATTGTTGGCTGGGGCGTTCTGTAAAACTAATGGAGTAGCCTAGTGTAAAAGTCGTCTGCGTATGAATGGATGGGAATTGAGGTACAGTTGAGGAGATCATTTATAAAAATTAGAAAGAGAATAGGAGATAGGACAGAGCCCTGAGGAGCAGATCCAGGGGGGGGAGGGAGGGGCCCCCCCCCTCCCCCCTTAGTGACCAAAATTGCGCCCTTACATCTGATATATACTGCATTTTATCTGAAATACAATACATATAAAGTTATGGCACCCCTCATGTATATATATCAGCCCCCCCCCCCCCCCCCCCCCCCTTAAGCCTGAGCTGGATCCGCTCCTGGCCCTGAGGAACACCGGAGTTTATAGGGTGAGAAGTGAACAATGGCCGTCCACAACCGCGGCTATGGAACGGCCGGAAAGGAAATTAGAGACAAAGGCACAGATGGAGGGATAGAAACCGAAGGAGGGTAGTTTAGAAATTAAAGATTTATGCCAGACTCTATCGAAGGCTTTCGATATGTCTAGTGCAATAGAAAAAGTCTCACCGAAGTCCCGAAATGAGGATGACCAAGAGTTAGTAAGATAAGCAAGATGATCACCAGTAGAGCGACCCTTAAGGAAGCCATACTGGCGGTCTGAGAGCAGATTATGAGAAGAGAAATACTTAAGAAATTTGGAAGCAAGAATAGTTTCAAAAACTTTAGAAAGACATGAGATGAGAGCAATTGGACGATAGTTGGAGGGTTGAGAGCGGTATAATTATGTGTGTGTGTGTGTGTGTGTGTGTGTGTGTGTGTGTGTGTGTGTGTGTGTGTGTGTGTGTGTGTGTGTGTGTGTGTGTGTGTGTGTGTGTGTGTGTGTGTGTGTGTGTGTGTGTGGTGTCTGTGTGTGTGTGTGTGTGTGTGTGTGTGTGTGTGTGTGTGTGTGTGTGTGTGTGTGTGGTGTGTGTGTGTGTGTGTGTGTGGTGTGTGTGTGTGTGTGTGTGTGTTGTGTGTGTGTGTGTGTGGGGTAGTGGTAGTGGTAGCTGTAGGTAAGACGTTGGTATACTTGTTGAGTGTTGTGGTACATATTGTGGTAATTGTGGTGGTTTGGGCAGCTGTGAAGATGTTTGTTGGTAGTTAAGGCCAGAATATTGGTAGTAAGGAATTCATGTCTGTCTGAACACCCCCTTTCTGACCTTTATGGCACTCCTACTGGTGGTAGTTGAGTGGCAGTTGTTAAGTGGTAGTTGAGGTGGTAGTTCAGTTGATTGTTGAGTAGAAATTGAGTGGTAGTTGGATGGTAAGTGTCCGAAGTATAGCCCCCGTCCGAAGCTAGGGCATTTCACGGGTAGTTGAGTGGTCATGTTCTGTACTTATAACTGTCTTGATGGTGTAATGATTAAGAGTGTTTAAGTTTAAGGAAGTGAAGAAGTCCTTGCATGACAGTGTGATAATCCCGACACTGACTTACGGAAGCGAAGCATGGACGTTGGTTGAGAGACTCAGACCAAGAGTGAGAGCAGTGGAAATGAATTACTTAAGGAGTGCGTGCGGAGTTACATGGAGGGATAGACAGACTAATGAGGAAGTAAGAAGGAGGTGTGGTGTGGAGGTAGATGTGCTGGAAAGTGTGAAAAGGAACAACTTGAGATGGTTCGGCCATATGGAACGTATGGAAAGCGAGAGAATGACCCTGTACGAGAGCGAGGTGGAGGGACAGAGAGGGAGAGGTAGACCGAATGAGAGGTGGAAGGATGGAGTGAGGAAGTACATGAACGAAGGCGGTGCTGGTTGGGGGAGGGGCATCGACTGACTGGGGACAGGTGCATGGGGGCGGTTCGTTCGTGGCCACCCCTTCGGGGATCACGGCGTCAGGCAATAGATAGATAGATAGATACTTATGCCTAATATCCTAAACTCTTCTAAAGATGTACTTTCTACCCTCTCTGGGCTTAACACTAATAAGGCGTACGGTCCGGACGGTGTTCCTCCTGTTGTTCTCAAAAACTGTGCTTCCGTGCTGACTCCCTGCCTAGGCAAACTCTTTCGTCTCTGTCTATCCTCTAACGTCTTCCCTTCATGCTGGAAGTTTGCTCACATTCAACCTGTCCCAAAGAAGGTGACCGCTCTCAACCCTCCAACTATCGTCCAATTGCTCTTATCTCTTGTCTTTCTAAACTTTTTGAAACTATTCTTGCTTCCAAATTTCTTAAGCATTTCTCTTCTCATAATCTGCTCTCAGACCGCCAGTATGGCTTCCTTAAGGGTCGCTCTACTGGTGATCTTCTTTCATATCTTACTAACTCTTGGTCATCCTCCTTTCGGGACTTCGGTGAGACTTTTTCTATTGCACTAGACATATCGAAAGCCTTCGATAGAGTCTGGCATAAATCTTTAATTTCTAAACTACCCTCCTTCGGTTTCTATCCCTCCATCTGTGCCTTTGTCTCTAATTTCCTTTCCGGCCGTTCCATAGCTGCGGTTGTGGACGGCCATTGTTCACTTCCTCACCCTATAAACTCCGGTGTTCCTCAGGGCTCTGTCCTATCTCCTATTCTCTTCTAATTTTTATAAATGATCTCCTTAACTGTACCTTAATTCCCATCCATTCATACGCAGACGACTCAACCTTACACTACTCCATTAGTTTTTCAGAACGCCCCAGCCAGCAATCCCTCAACGACAAACGTAATGAAGCCATAGAACTCTTAAATTCTGATCTAAATACTATTTCCAATTGGGGCAGAGAAAACCTTGTAAACTTTAATGCTTCCAAAACCCAATTTCTCCATCTATCTACCCGTCAGGATCTCCCAGCTGACTATCCCTTATTCTTCAACAATACAAAATCAACCCTTCATCTTCTCTCAATATTCTTGGTGTCTCTTTTTCTTCTGCTCTCATTTGGAAGGACCATATTACCAGTCTTGCTAAGGCAGCCTCCCAGAAGCTGGGTGTGCTCAACCGCCTTAGGGGGTTCTTTTTCCCCTGCACAGCTTCTTGCTCTGTACAGGGGCATAGTGCGCCCTTGTATTGAGTATTGTTCACATGTGTGGGGAGGTTCCTCTCACACCGCTCTCCTAGACAAAGTTGAAAGGAAGGCCTTTCGTATCATTAACTCCCGTCCACTCACCAACTCTCTGCAATCTCTCTCTCTCCGCCGCAATGTTGCATCTCTCTCGCTATTCTATCGCTACTATAATAATCAGTGTTCCTCAGAGCTATCCCAGTGCATACCACCTCCTTTACGTAGGGCACGTGGTACCCGTCTTGCAACTCAATCCCACCCCTACTCTGTGCAACTCTCCAACCCAAGAGTGAAACGTTACTCTCAAACTTTCTTCTACTCAACATCTGAGCTCTGGAACTCTCCAGAATCAGTCTTTCCCTCTTCCTATGACTTAAATTGCTTCAAACTCCGTGTGTCCAGGCATTTTGGCTCGAACGTCCCTTGATTTTGGCCCTGTCACTCTTTCAACTATGGGGGAGGCACTCGCTATAGGCAGTTATGCCTTTTGCCTCCCTCAATAACATAGAAAAAAAAAAAAAAAAAAAAAATAGATATATATGCTGGCTCGCTACCGCTCGCCAGGAAAATATTGACACCTGGATGGGGGAAACGTCTTAAACAGTAGCCTAGGCTGAATGGGGCCGAATGGATGCAAGCCAAAGGGAGAGAAAGAGAAAAAAAGCGAGGTGGGCTCATTTAAATGAAGGAAACCGAAACTTATGCAGGCAACTATACATCAGTATAGTTTTATAAACTTATGCAGGCAACTATACATCAGTATAGTTTTATAAACTTATGCAGGCAACTATACATCAGTATAGTTTTTAAAACTTATGCAGGCAACTATACATCAGTATAGTTTTATAAACTTATGCAGGCAACTATACATCAGTATAGTTTTATAAACTTATGCAGGCAACTATACATCAGTATAGTTTTATAAACTTATGCAGGCAACTATACATCAGTATAGTTTTATAAAACTTATGCAGGCAACTATACATCAGTATAGTTTTATAAACTTATGCAGGCAACTATACATCAGTATAGTTTTATAGATTTGGTTTTTATCTTAAGGGGGGATGGGCCGGTTGTCTGGACCACTTTCTCCTTCATGTTTAACCCCATTAGTTTTCAGATATTAAGATGTTTGCCCCATTAGTTAGTCCATTATAAGACCTTTCGCCCCATTTCTTCGTCAATATTTAGACCTTTCGTGCTATTTAGGTGTCAATTTTTTCCCTGGCGAACGGTAGTGAGCCTGTAATGTTGGAAGAAGCGGCCTTTGGCCGGGAAATTTTTCTACCGAAAAATGTACAAATTAATCTAGAAGGGGGATCTAATGGATGTTTTTTTAATTTGATGGAGGTCTAGGGAGGAAACTAGAAAAATAATGAATACATGCAAAAATCGCCCAAAAAGTTAAGATTATTCCAACGAGCAATAGATAAATATTAGGTGTAGCTATCCCATGGTTTAAGTCACGCAAGAATAGCATTGCGTGGGTCAGAATATATAATTGGATCTATGTCTTCTTTTTGTAGGATGTGTTTCTTGAGTAGGTGTAGTATGATCTAGATTCTAGTATATAATCCAGGATATATTTGACAGGATTCCGAATTTGCAATTGGATACTGAATTTGCAGGACAGATAGTGTATTGAGTATGTATACAGGTAGTATGATATGGAGTGCACAATAATCAAGAATATATGCAAGTTATTCCTGGTATTAACTTGGGTCTTTATTTTTAATATGAGTGTATTTTCTTAATTAGCAGCAGAATGTGGTCGTCTTTACATACAATTTTACATACATAACATTTTAAGACCGAGTGTTCCACACATATGTGCAGTTTCAGTCTCTTGTCCTAATGACGGCATTCCAGGCAACCCGGTTAAAGGCTGCTTCACTTGTCAAGTTTTTTGGATTTGAGATCGGCACGTAAAGTCCGATCCCAGGTCTTCTTCGGTCCACCCCTTGGTGTAGCTCCCTCCACAATCACAGACCTGCATTTTTTACCCAATTTTGTTCATCCATTCTCTCTACATGTCCATACCATCCCAATCTACTTGTACGCATCACCATGCTAATACTCTTTATACCTAAACGTCTCCTCAGCTCAACATTTGTTATTTTATCCTGTAGCCTGGCTCCACACATCCATCTCACCATTCTCATCTCATTACGTTCCATTCTGTTGACATCCTCTACTTAAATGGCCCATGTTTCTGAGGCATACGTCATTGCACTTCTAACACATGAGGCATACACCTTTCCCTTCAGGGGGAGAGGCATTCTTTTCATGGTCAGAATTGGCAGCAGTTCTCTGAACTTCCCCCAGCCACTTCTAATTCTAACGACAGTGGCAGCCTCGGCCCCCACCACCGACAGAGATGGTATCTCCTAGGTAACAAAACTTGTCCACCAGCTCCAATGACTCATTTCCTAAATTCACAGCCACAGGATCATCACTTGACGCAAGCTCGCCTTTCCACACTACGCACTCAAATTTCTCTATTTCTGACATCCTTCGGCAGGGGTCCTTTTATTCTTCTACATCGCTTACTCCCATGGTGAACCCAACATCGACAGATGCTACATCGAATCGAGTTAGCGCCCACACCCTTTCCACACACTGCACATGGGTATGCACCGCTCTTTTCCATATTGCCTCATCTCAATCTACAATGCATAACCTTGGTTTTGTTAATATTGACTCTTAAACCCTTCCTAGCCATGCCCTCTCTCCATCTTTTGAATTTGGCCTCAGCATCTTGTATATTGTCAGCTATTAGGACTAAATGGTCTGCATAAAACAGTTTCAACGGGAGACCGCCTCTAAAAACTCTAGACAGTGCCTCCAGGACCATAATAAAGAGGAGGGGGCTTAACACTGAACCCTGATGAACTCCAACACGGACTGTGAACTCATCACTCAGTACACCTTTCACCCTCACCGCAGTTCGCGAATCCTCATACATCTTCATTATCACACGCACCAGCCACTCTTCCACACCAAGTTTCATCATAGCCCACTGCACAACATCTCCAGGCACCCTGTCAAAGGCCTTCTCCAGGTCTACAAACACAAAGTAAAGATCCCTGCCTTTTAGTATGTATCTTTCTTGTATCTGCCTGACTATGAAGATTGCATCGGTTGTACCACGTCCTGTCATAAAACCAAACTGCATATCATCAATGGAGATGCTTTGCCTGATCAAACCCTCAAAGACTCTCTCACAGACCTTCATGATTTGGTCAAGCATTTTCAGGCCCCTATAATTACCTCTATCTAGCGCACCACCGTACAACCATTAATTACCATATGGATCACAAAACACAATAAATGAGTTAGTCTAGGAGTGCTTATAGTCAAATGAGTTTGTCTAGGAGTGCTTATAGTCAAATGAGTTTGTCTAGGAGTGCTTATAGTCAAATGAGTTTGTCTAGGAGTGCTTATAGTCAAATGAGTTTGTCTAGGAGTGCTTATAGTCAAATGAGTTAGTCTAGGAGTGATTATAGTCAAATGAGTTTGTATAGGAGTGCTTATAGTCAAATGAGTTTGTCTAGGAGTGCTTATAGTCAAATGAGTTTGTCTAGGAGTGCTTATAGTCAAATGAGTTTGTCTAGGAGTGCTTATAGTCAAATGAGTTTGTCTAGGAGTGCTTATAGTCAAATGAGTTTGTCTAGGAGTGCTTATAGTCAAATGAGTTTGTCTAGGAGTGCTTATAGTCAAATGAGTTTGTCTAGGAGTGCTTATAGTCAAATGTCGATGGTTAAGGGGGGGTCACAGGATTTTTTCTCTCCTTTTCTCTCTTGCTCTGGCTTGTATCTATTCGGCCCCATTCAGCCTACTGTTTTAAGACGTTTACTCCCATCCAAGTGTCGATTTTTTCCTGGCGAGCGGTAGTGAGCCTGCATATTTTGTTTAAAGTTTTTGACAGCAGTCTAAATTTGTACATTTTTCGATAGAAAAATTTCTCCGGCGAAGCCGGATTTCTCCATACAATGCTGGTTTGCTATCGCTCACCAGGAAGAAATTGACACCTGGATGGAGATAAACGTCTTACAACAGTAGACTGAATGGGGCCGAATGGATACAAGCCAGAGCAAGAGAGAATAGGAGAGAAAAAAAGCAGGTCACCCCCCTAAGCATTTTCCCGGCATTTTTTCTTGAATGACTTGCATCGGTATCGGACACTAGACTGAAGATAGATTCATTTGGGGGGTATTGACATTTATAAAGTGTACCTCATAAGCTGCCAGTCCAAAGTTGACGACAAAAGTTGAGGGAAAAAAGCGCTCGTGTGATACCGTACCTGCTCAACTTTTTAGGGTCATTTAAACACAAACCATATATTTTTCCAGAATTCTCTTCCCAATTTCGGAAGAAGCATGTATCTTCTCTGAATAATGTCAAGGCAATTTCGGATATAAGGATCATGCACTCTTCTCATTACATCCGAATTAAGAGTTGGCTTGTGACCCTCTTTAACTCACACAACACAACTAAACTCACACAATACAAAACAACATAGCGCAACATCTAACTCATACGAAACAACACAACATCTAACTCATACGAAACAACACAACATCTAACTCATACGAAACAACACAACACACCATAAATCACAACTCACGATACAACACAACACAACATAACACACCTTGAATCACAACTCACAACACAACACGATACAACACAACACAACATAACACACCATAAATCACAACTCACAACACAACACGATACAACACAACACAACATAACACACCATAAATCACAACTCACAACACAACACGATACAACACAACATAACATAACACACCGTAAATCACAACTCACAACACAATACTAATACAACACAACATCATACAAATACCGAAACACATTTGGCTTCGCACAACACAATACTCATAACCCAACCTAACACAACTTAGTACTTTTGATGTTGTTACTTGTTGCGAGAAGGTGGTGTCCGGGTAAACGCTAATGACACAACACAAAACATACACACAGTACATTACACACAACACAACACATACGCACAACACACACAACACAATGCAACACAACAGAAGTGCCTGGGCTGTTCGGCCAGGCAGCCTAGGGAACAACAACAACAACAACAACAACAACAACAAGAACAACAGAAGTGTACCCTTATCCCCACCATTCCCCCACTGGTGCTTGCTCCGATAACATTTCACGGGAGGGGGTAGTAGTCAAAGTTGATATACATACAAGTTAGTGTATATATACTTGGGTAGTAGTGTCAGGGTAAACACTAATTACATCACAACACACTACAACCAAACACAACCTAACACAATAAACACAACACAACATATAAAACACTCAAGACAAAACAACACTACTTCAAGAGAGGTTGACCCCCATCACAAACCCTCCTCCCCGCTGTAACATGTCGCTGGAAGGGGCGGCTATATAGTGTCAGAGTAAACGCTAATAATACAACACAACACAACACACACAGAGGAACACACACAACACAAAACAACACAGCATAGGACAAAATAACACTACTGCAAGACAACACAACACTACTGCAGGAGAGGTTGACCCCCATCCCAAACCCTCCTCCCCGCTGTAACTAGTCGCGGGAAGGAGCGGCTAGTGTCAAAGTAAATGGTAATAACTCAACACATCACACACAGAGGAACACACACAACACAACACAAGACAACACAACACCACTGCAAGAGAGCTTGAACCCCATCACAATCCCTCCTCTCCGCTTTAACATGTCGCGGGAAGGGGCGGCTAGTGTCAGAGTAAACGCTAATAACATTCTTAACGGAGGAGCTGACGGGGCCCCAGACAAATGATTTTTTACCACGGGAATTAGCCAGGAGATAACGTCGGTGATAAGGGCGGGGGAACACGGGCTGGGCACAGTCTACAGATATAAGGTCGGTCCACCAGGCGACCCTTTGACGTCACTGGTCCCAGGCGCGCTCTTTCCTTCTCCTTCTAGCTTTCTCTCTCGCTTTCAATTAGTTCATTCTCTCTCTCTCTCCCCCGCGCTCTCTCTCTCTCTCTCTCCACCAAAACTGATTAATGACCCCTCTGTGTGTGTTAGATAGTGTGTGTGTGTGTGTGTGTTGATGAATGTGAAGCCTAAGCGCATTTGTGTTTGAATATTTTATATATTTATGGTTGTTTGCATGTGTGTTTAACTTCTTATTGCCATCACATATTATCTCTAAAAAAGTTTCCATCTATTCAACTAATATACAGTATATACACCTGTATATATATATATATATATATACTGTATACCCGGTATATATATATATACTGTATATATATATATATATATACTGTATATACTGTATACCCGGTATATATATATATATATATACTGTATATACTGTATACCCGGTGTATATATATATATATTGTTTTCAATCTTGCACATTGTAGGCAAATGTGCAATTCAATTGTGCATTATTAAAGCGGTTAAAAAGGATGAGTAAACAAGGGTAGTAATAAAAGTGTAATAACATTTGGATATAAACAGTATATTATTTAAGTTAACAAGAGAAGTATATGGGGACAATAATAATGTCTCTTACAATAATTCAGAGAGGATTGTGAATTTATACTGTATTAGCAAGGCAATAACTGTTTTACTTAACTACTTTAAGCATTTTGTTACATTGCTTACGTGCTCAATATACAGGGTGTTCCAGTAATGCTTTTCATAAATTATATGGTGGACTCATCAGACAAAAATAAGAATACATTATTCTATGAACATGAGGTTGAGTATTTATAATAACGGAGTTATTACACGATTTAAGTTAACGATAGATACAATGCCATTCAGTCCAAGGGGTAATGTTGCCATTTTAGTGAATTATATCCATTTGGCCTTCGCTATCGCTTGCTAGCCTCAAGATAGTGAGCAGTAGCGGTCTGACTTTTTGGTAGAAAAATATGTCCGGCTTAGCCGGATTTGATTTTTCTACCGAAAAAATTAGCTCGCTACTGCTCGCTAGCCTGAAGAGAGAACGCCGATTGGATACAAAACTATCTTGAGGCTAGCAAGCGATAGCGAAGGCCAAATGGATATAATCCACTAAAATGGCAACATTACCCCTTGGACTGAATGGCATTATATCTATCGTTAACTTAAATCGTGTAATAACTCCGTTATTATAAATACTCAACCTCATGTTCATAGAATAATGTATTCTTATTTTTGTCTGATGAGTCCACCATATAATTTATGAAAAGCATTACTGGAACACCCTGTATATTTATATTCAATATAATGATGTATGTGTATGTAAAAAAAAAAAGGACATGCATGGGTAAATGTGCGTGTGTATACAGTAGACTCGTCTGTGTGCGTGTTTGTATTCTTATGTGCATGTGTGTCTTGTGTGTAAATATGGTTTGTTAGTATGCTTAAGCATGTATGTAAAAGTGCTTAACAATGTGTAAGTGTATATAGCCTATCTCTTGTGTATGTGGAAGTGTAAGATTGTGTGTTCTTGTGTGGAAGTGGGACGTGTGCATGCTGATACATGTGCATATCTACTGTATGTGTGTATATGTTTTAATACGTACGGTATACATTTGCATAAATAAAATATACATTTTGATAATAAAGAAATGCGTCATCGAATCCTAAATGGATTAATAAATGGTTAAAAAAAATCGTATGAGGGATTATTGTGCTTTTTTATTATTATTTTTGTATATTATATTTATTTATTTAGTGTATAACTTTCTTGATTATTGTATTTATTTATTTAGAAAGTGCCTATAACTTTCTTGATTATTGTATTTACTTATTTAGAAACTATTCTTAGCTTATTTAATTATTGTTTTGATTTAGTTTGTTTTCAATTTTAATGTAACTAAAAGTTTAAAAACATTCACATTCCTCACTGAAGTATGATAATCCTAACGATAACATAACAGAAAAGTAATTATAGAATAAGCTCCTTTTATTATAACAAATCATTCCATATATAATCACACATAAAATAACTATATATAATAACTAATACATAAATGGATCACAGCAAATCAACTGAAATAACTATATTTCAGTAATTAGCGAATGCCTAATTCTCGTAGATGCAACATAAAAATGGGATTCTTCCGGGAAGGAGTTTTAATCGGAAAATGCTTATTTTCGGGATTATTAGCGATACTGACCGCCACAGCATTTCAGAAAGACACCTTTCTTGAAAAATATATAAATGTGGTGGGTTTCTTGCTATCACGTGCTTGTTGTGTAGTAATAAACTGGGAAGTCCTGGCCTTCCAGCTACTGGCAGCTCGTTCCCGGACCTCATTCGCCACCATTTGGACTGGTTTGGGGAAGGCGGTTTTTGGTGCGACTGTATTTCGCATGCTGAAGCTGCTACCTGGCTTGCTGTTTAGCTTGCAAGACGGGTTAGTCAGATCAAATGCGAACCTATTCTTAGAGATGGTTTTCAACAACCGCTGCCTCAGAGACATTGTAGCGGGGTTAGTCTTGCCTTGGCCGGGACGATAATTATTAGTTTTTGGCAGAGTTTTTCTCAAAGGTTTGGGTTCGATAATTTTAACGAGGCCCCGGGACACCTGTGTCTGCGGACGAGGCACTTTAATCACTTCCAGTTTTTGCTTCTTGGCAAAGTTCTTCATCATTATATCCTTCTGGTAACACCTTTCATTATATTTAGCATGGGAACCGTCCCGCGGCCGCTTGACTCCACGGTCAGTCATTTTGTGTTATTTTTATGACGAAACCTTAAGCTTTGTCGTAAATATAGTTATATAAGTACAGTACAGTACTTCTAATTAATACTCAAGAAGTTCGTAGATAAAAACTTCACGCGATTTATGGCTTGAAACGTACAAATATCACTATAAAAACTACAGTAAGTACTTGAACGTCTTACCTGAGCAGAAGTTTGAATGAGAATGACGCAGTCATAAACTTAAAATTATCATTTCGCTTCTGGGGAACAGGTTGTGATGGATTTATTTTTATATTATATTAGGATAGTTAATCGAGTGTAGTTTTGAAATAAATCATATTAGCTATGATCAAGAAGATAATAAAGATTTTGAACCGATTACAAGTGTTTTATAATTTAAAACAGAATAATTATTGTGAAGTATATATACTTAAGTTTATCATATAATGTCATTTTCTATATTTCTTGAATCATAGAAAACTACAGTTTATAGGGTAACTTAATTATATTTACGACACACAAACACGCGCGTACCAACATACGAGTATATAGCAACACATATAACACCTTTCTTCAGTGACAACCTGTTTAGAGTGTTGGGGCATGTAGAAAAGAAAGGTGAATAAAGAATAGAGTATACTGTATGTGCAGAATCGTGTCGCGTGTTAGCCGATCTCTGTAACTAGGGTACACTATAGATCGAGATACCCTATAGGCTAGTTTCAACAGATTGGCCAACCTCCGCCATATTGGTAGCACTAGTGATAGCGACATAGAGTGCCTCCAAAGGGATCTAGATACCTTCCACGAATGGTCAGTAAATTGGCAGATGAATTTTAACTTTGACAAATGCAAGCTATTAAAAATAGGGAAGACGAATTATTATGTTTCTTACACCAACCAACTTCACATCTAAACTTAATTAATGAAATCAACAAATACATGTGGCACTCCGAGGACTCGAACCGAGGATACTCACATAAAAATTCCGCGCACTATGCATTACGCTATCAAGACAGTTAAAGAAATATGGACAAGCCTAGATGTATTATGCAGTTTCGAATCCTGCATATTAATCTGAGCTTGTACAGTTTGCCGCACAAGTTATGAATAAAATCGTAATTTGGAAGCTTCGGACAAACCTCCCCACCCCCCTCACTCACTCCTCCTCCTCCTTGTGCGGTTTTATTTTATATCAAAGAAAGTCTTAACCCGACCCTCGTGTCAAAACCTCAAATTGTGAACGTCGACACATCTTTTGTGCTAATAAAGAATAATAAAGGTACAAAAATAATACTTGCGTTAATATACAGACCTCCAGCTCAATCAGTGCAAACTGACCGAGAAATTTACGAACAAATTGCAGATGTAAGTAACTCACAAGATACCGTAATTTTTGGCGACTTTAATTTACCTGTGACCAAGTGGGGCGATACTCTTACTTCACACTCCGGACATGACTTGTATACGAACTTGCAAGAGAGTTCGCTTTATCAATTTGTTCGAACGCCGACCCGTGGTAATAACGTTCTTGACATTGTACTTGCAACAAAAGAAGAATTGATAGAGAATTTGAATGTTGGTGATGAATTCAGTAACAGCGACCATCGTACGATAACTTTCACTTTAAAGTTTACTAGTAACGAACCAAATAGTAGCATCGAAAAAGTCCCTAATTTCAAGAAAGCAAACTTCCATAAACTTAGAGCTATGTTTAAAGAAACTGACTGGAGCTTTTTAATTAACAATAACGACATAAATACATCTTGGAAGTTATTCGAAACCACTTACCTAAAAGCAGTGCAAGACTGCATACCATCGAAAATACGGCGTCCAGGCCATAATAATAAGCCCAAATGGTGGAATAAAGATATTTCAAACTGCCTGCTTGCTAAAAAATTTGCTAATGATAGATTAAAATCCTCACAAAATGACGAAGAACGGGTGAAATTTGTAGAGCTACGACGCAAAGCCAAAAAGTTAATTAAGCAAAGTAAAAAGACCTTAGAGTTACATATTGCGAATCAAAGTAAAACAAACCCGAAAGAATTCTATAGTTATATCAGAAAGAAAAAAGTAGTTACTTCAACTGTTGGACCGTTAGTCGATGAAAAAGGAGAATACACCAAAGACGAAGTACAAATGAGTAATGCCCTCAATACCTTCTTTGCATCAGTTTTTACAACAGAAGACCTCCGTGATATCCCTACACCATCGCCGATTCAGATTGATAATTCAGATGTTCTAAGCAATATCACCGTTACAGAGAGAGAAGTATTGAATTGTTTAGATAAACTCAAGGTAAATAAAACGCCAGGACCTGATACAATCTCGCCTAGAGTTCTAAAGGAAGCTAAGAATGAGCTCTCCAAACCACTGACATTACTATTCAATAAATCCTTGCAGTCTGGAACTATGCCTGATCAGTGGAAGCTAGCCAACGTAACACCGATATTCAAAAAAGGCAGCAAATCCCTACCCAGTAACTATCGTCCAATTAGCTTAACCTCAGTTGTATGTAAAATGCTAGAAACGGTCATACGAGACAGACTCGTAAATCACTTAGAGGAAAATAACATACTTAAAGATACTCAACACGGCTTTCGTAAAAAACGTTCCTGTTTAACAAACCTCTTAGACTTCTTCCACGATATCCTCAACCTCTACGATGAGAGTAAAGCTGTAGATATTATATACCTTGATTTTCAAAAGGCCTTTGACAAAGTTCCCCACAAACGTTTACTGCTAAAACTAAAAGCGCATGGAATACAAGACGGTGTGTTGAAATGGATAGAAAATTGGCTCAGCAACAGAAAGCAAAGGGTAGTCATAAACGGTAAGGCATCTAAATGGACCAATGTAAGTAGCGGGGTACCCCAGGGATCGGTACTAGGACCAATTCTCTTTCTAATTTACATCAACGACATAGATGAGGGTCTCACCTGCACAATCTCAAAATTTGCTGACGATACAAAAATTGCAAATAGCGTACTCTCAAAAGAACAAGTTGACGATATGCAACACAATCTAGATAAATTGTCATGTTGGGCCCAAATTTGGCAAATGAGTTTCAATGCGGATAAATGTAAAGTACTACATGTCGGATACCTAAATGAGAAAGCAAACTATTCGATGAATGGCACTCAGCTTAAGAATGTAAACAGAGAAACTGATCTGGGAGTAACAATATCGAGTAACCTAAAACCGAGTCAACAATGTTCAGAAGTTGTTAAGAAGGCAAACAAAATAATTGGCATTATAGGCAGGTCATTTGAGCATAAATCCAAAGAAGTTATCCTAACCCTTTACAATTCCTTAGTCCGCCCTCTTCTGGAATACTGCGTTCAATCCTGGTGCCCTTATTACCAAAAAGATATAAACAAGCTAGAACGAGTTCAACGTAGAGTTACCAAAATGATACCTAGCCTAAAGAACAAACCATACGAAGAGCGTCTTAGAGAATTAAATCTATTTCCTTTAACCCAGCGCAGATTAAGAGGTGACTTAATTCAAGTGTTCAAAATCATCAAAGGCATCGACAATATGAACTGTAGTAAGTACTTCACTATCGACCAATCTAATTACACGCGGGGAAACGGTTGCAAAATTATTGGTAAATCTTTTAACTCGCACGAATCTAAGAATTTCTTCTTCAATCGAGTTGTCAACTTGTGGAATGGGCTTCCCCGAGACGTTATAGACTGCATCACCGTTGATTCATTTAAATTCCGCCTAGACAAATATCTCGCATCAAACCCGCGACTGACTGCGTTTGTAAATGAATAACTTTATCCTCCCCTCAGTTACTAACCCATATGTCCCCTACTAACTTCCTAGTCCTGCCACGTTAGTGGCAGGGCAGTAGTTCCCTTTCCAATGTTCCCTTACCCACTCTAAACCACTGTTTGGACACTTGATCCTCAGTGTTTTGGAGGACAAGCAGCCTAGAAGGGTCACTAGATCTGTTGTTGCTTGATTTCCTTTGTACTCCTTTGTACTTTGTACTCCTCCCTTCCACCTCACCTTCCCTCCCTCGCTTCCACTGTCCGGCTCAAGTGTTTCACGGTTATGTAGTAGGTCACCGTAGGTGTGTTGTAAAACATTATTACTAATTGCTTTCATTTAAGTATATTGATGCCGTAGCCGTAAAATAGTATATTAATTATGTTCTTAACCCATTATGTACGGGTGACGTCTGTATTATTTGATTTGTGCTACATTTAGACGACTTTATGAAGCTTAGGAAGGATATGTGGTAGCTAAAAGGATTAAATGATTGGTTGAGATAGTGTGTAGTCTCTTAAGTGGCAGACGTCCTTCCCAAGCTTAACCCCTTCAGCACCATGACGTCTTTTTCCCTTTCATTATGGTTACATTTAGACGATTTAATGCAGTTTCAGAAGGACCTATGGTATTCAGAGAGTTTATTGAGATCGGGTTTACCCATATGAGTCATACAGGTAGACTATAAACTAAAGAAAATCGTCTAATGGTAACCAGAATATGATACAACTTACCTCATGTTGGTGAAGGGGTTAATGTAATCTCATATTTGCCTGAATATATTGAAACGGACGCCACTGTTACTAAATGGGTTAACAAAGTTTAAATTTGTAATCGTATTTCATAAAGCAATGGATGGATAGGTTACGCATGAGGCATATTTCAGACAACTCAGAGAGGGAGAGAGAGAGAGATTAGTGATTCAACAACTAGGTCATCTTTCAATAGATAGATAGATAGACAGACCTTAAGTATTCCCATTTCAGTTATGATTCGGGATATTATATAGTATATGTATAACAAGTGAACATATATAGTTCTCTCCCGCATTTCTAATTGTGTGATATCATTGAGAAATGGATGAGCAATATACATGTGATGTAACCATTAAGTATTCAAAAATCAGTTGGAATAAAATACTTAATAAGAGAGTAATGGTAAAATATACAACATAATATGATGAAAAGGAGAAATAAACAATTACCGGTATTCTCTGTATTGTAATTTACTTATACTTTCATACAAAGTAATGGTTTATGCATTTAAACCCATATAATCCTTAATAGACACGAGAAATGTTAATTTGACAACAAATAATGCGTATATATACACACTAAATAAATACTATGAATATTATGAAATATTATATTCCAAGTTTAAGGCAAAACTTCATTATGAACCTACTGGTATAGTTTGGATTAGATACTTCTTGGCGAAAACATATATATAAAAATACGCATTCTAGGATTCTGATAGATCATTAGTTAACGCAATATATTGTCCAGCCTCCATCTGCATCTATGACGCCCTGTAATCTGTCCCGCATATTTCTTACATGATTATATACTACATTTTGGTTTCGTCGGAATAGCTCCCACTCCTGCCTTGTGTGGTGCAGTAGTTGCTGGGAGGTCCGCTCTTGGTCAGGTGTCCACGTATTTACGATGGTTCCCCACACATTCTCAATGGGATTAAGATCACATCCCTGACTAGGCCAGTCCAATAGCTGCACGTGACGCTGATCTGCAAACCATCGCTTCACAATCCGGGCTGTGTGAATTGGCGAGTTGTCCTGTAATTATAATCAGATGATGGAGTTATATTGTATAATTGCATCGCATATACCCAAAACATTTTAATTAATACTTGTTACATGTGATGCACAGGATGGCCCAGCGTACTCATGTTACTATAAAGCGAACTTGGCAATAATCGTCATCCTTAATCTCTTGTAAATTCCAAAGGGGCTAGAGCAAATGGCCTATAAATGTCCACCTGTTTCCTGACCGAGTCTTTTCAAATGCTTAAAATGGTAACTCGATTGCGTTTGAGTTATATGAAGTTATGGGTCATATTATACACTATTAGTATTATTATTATTATATATATATATATATATATATATATGCACTGATTACACGACTGATTTCTCTGGTTATATTGAGTCTTATTATAAATGTGTACTCATATGAGTATACAAGTTTATAACATAACTAAACCGTGTAACACACAACTACAATATACCTGCATAAAGATAATCTGTTCAGGGTAAGGTAAGGCATACTGGCGAACGGTAGGCAGCATCACTTCTTCGAGAATCTCGATGTATTACTCCGAGTTGAATCGCCCGTGGATCTCCGCTAGTTCGCCAATGCCATGTAAGTGAATCCAACCCCAAACATTTGCAGTCACATGTCCACTTCTGGCTACTTCATGGATATTTCTTCTCTCATATCTTGTTCCATCTTCTCTCCAACAATGAAGTCGACCATGAGTAGTAGAAGCAAATGTTTTTTCGTCAGAAAATATGACTTCCCCAGTATGCAAGATCATTGTGGACATGTTCTAGAGCAAACTGCAGCCTGGCTTCACGATGTCGTTCCTCAAGTTTTGGCTTTTGAGCAGGAGGATGGTGGTGAATACCTGATGCATGCATACGGCGTCGGACAGTATCATCCGAGATGTCCAAATTTAAAGATTCCCGGATAGCCTTTGCATTGGTGAGTGGTTTGTTCCGTGCTTCATTTACAATTCTTTCGTCGTCATCTGCAGTGGTTTTTCTTGGGGCTCCACACCTAGGAAGATCTAAGAGACTGCCAGATTCCTGCCATCTCTCAACCCACCGATCAACTGTTGGTTTGGTTATCCCCATCATGGCTGCTATCTCGGCATGTTGATGGCCTGCACCCCACAGGCCAATTATCTGGCCACGCTGAACTAGTTTCTGTTGAGCTCGGTTCATAATTCGATTGGCTGGTAATGTGCCTCTCACGGTGTCGAAATGTGGTGTGACCAGACATCGCGCCAGCAAGTCTCACAACACCTCGGTTTCGGAAATATAAATCAATATTATGTAAAGAAATATTTACACATTAATTCATTATGACAAAGTATAGCATTATGTTCGAGCACGCACAAAAGTATTTGCTATATTTTACAGGTACTGTATAACGATTCTTGGATTAGATAGTTTGTAACTAAGAAACCGTTAATCGAGATGGAAGTTTTGTCTGCTCCTAGTGTAAGACTCACAGCTAGTACCGGTATTTCATATTGTCGCAACAATGACTTGGACCTCTCTCTTCATTGCACGAATAAGACATATGTTCATGTCTAATCAATAACTGTAAGAAAATTATGAGTATACTTATATTAATCATATATGTTTAATAAGGTATATATATTTCATAATGTGTGTCGTATCGCTAACGTTGTTTAATGTTATACCATCAACCCATACAGTACCGGGGACGTCCCTGTCATTATATCCTGGCAACCATTAGATGATTTTATTTAGATTAGGAAGGACGTATACACATTAAATGGCTACAGACTTTATCAACAAAACCTCTTAGTGACCATATATCCTTCCTAAGCTTTATAATATCCTCTAAATGTAGCTAGAATGAAATTATCAAGACGTCGCCGATACTGAATGGGTTAATACATCTCAAAGGGCGTTGTTCAATGTAGTTTGCCATTAGAGAGAGAGAGAGAGAGATGAATTTCCTGAAATATTTGTGCATACATTCATTTGTGTATATTATTATTGTTGTATACTATTATTTGTTATCTATATTCGGTTTTGTGTGTGAATATTTAGTTGTCAGAGTTTCTGTTTTCCAGAAAATGATTCAGTATTCAATATATTTCAGAATTGCCTACTTCATTTACTAATTCCTCTCTTATAATAACTAATAAGGCAATATTATTCAGGATTATATATGACCCAATACATTTCGGTGGACTGCATTTACAGTGTTAATGCCATGAGATATAAAGCTTATCTTATCACTTCATCACCACTCTTATTATTGTAAGCATTACTACCCGTATTTGTTCTGACCCTCTATTGATGCTTTAACATTCGTTATTTAGATTACTTCCCCTTTATGGTCACATCGCGTGTATATTACTCATCCATTTCTCAATCATATCACATAGGCCTAATTGGAAATACGTTTTTTGGGAAAGAACTATATATGTTCACTTATACATATACTATATATGTTCACTTATACATATACTATATATGTTCACTTATACATATACTATATATGTTCACTTATACATATACTATATATGTTCACTTATACATATACTATATATGTTCACTTATACATATACTATATATGTTCACTTATACATATACTATATATGTTCACTTATACATATACTATATATGTTCACTTATACATATACTATATATGTTCACTTATACATATACTATATATGTTCACTTATACATATACTATATATGTTCACTTATACATATACTATATATGTTCACTTATACATATACTATATATGTTCACTTATACATATACTATATATGTTCACTTATACATATACTATATATGTTCACTTATACATATACTATATATGTTCACTTATACATATACTATATATGTTCACTTATACATATACTATATATGTTCACTTATACATATACTATATATGTTCACTTATACATATACTATATATGTTCACTTATACATATACTATATATGTTCACTTATACATATACTATATATGTTCACTTATACATATACTATATATGTTCACTTATACATATACTATATATGTTCACTTATACATATACTATATATGTTCACTTATACATATACTATATATGTTCACTTATACATATACTATATATGTTCACTTATACATATACTATATATGTTCACTTATACATATACTATATATGTTCACTTATACATACTATATATGTTCACTTATACATATACTATATATGTTCACTTATACATATACTATATATGTTCACTTATACATATACTATATATGTTCACTTATACATATACTATATATGTTCACTTATACATATACTATATATGTTCACTTATACATATACTATATATGTTCACTTATACATATACTATATATGTTCACTTATACATATACTATATATGTTCACTTATACATATACTATATATGTTCACTTATACATATACTATATATGTTCACTTATACATATACTATATATGTTCACTTATACATATACTATATATGTTCACTTATACATATACTATATATGTTCACTTATACATATACTATATATGTTCACTTATACATATACTATATATGTTCACTTATACATATACTATATATGTTCACTTATACATATACTATATATGTTCACTTATACATATACTATATATGTTCACTTATACATATACTATATATGTTCACTTATACATATACTATATATGTTCACTTATACATATACTATATGTTCACTTATACATATACTATATATGTTCACTTATACATATACTATATATGTTCACTTATACATATACTATATATGTTCACTTATACATATACTATATATGTTCACTTATACATATACTATATATGTTCACTTATACATATACTATATATGTTCACTTACATATACTATATGTTCACTTATACATATACTATATGTTCACTTACACATACAGTATATAGTTCACTTATACATATATAGTTAACTCACACATATATAGTTCACTTACACATATATAGTTCACTTATACATATATAGTTAACTCACACATATATAGTTCACTTACACATATACTATATAGTTCACTTATACATACTATATATGTTCACTTACATACTATATATGTTCACTTATACATATACTATATATGTTCACTTATACATATACTATATATGTTCACTTATACATATACTATATATGTTCACTTATACATATACTATATATGTTCACTTATACATATACTATATATGTTCACTTATACATATACTATATGTTCACTTATACATATACTATATATGTTCACTTATACATATACTATATATGTTACTATACACTATATGTTCACTATACATACATATGTTCACTTATACATATACTATATATGTTCACTTATACATACTATATATGTTCACTTATACATATACTATATATGTTCCTTATACATATACTTATACATATATAGTTCACTTACACATATATAGTTCACTTATACATATATAGTTAGCTCACACATATATAGTTATCTTATACATATATAGTTCACTTATACATATATATAGTTCACTTACACATATACTATATATGTTCATTATATACTAATGTTCACTTATACATATACTATATATGTTCACTTATACATACTTATATGTAATATACTATATATGTTCACTATACATATACTATATAATATCCCGATTCATAGCTAAAATGGGAATACTTAAGTTCTATCTATCTATCTATGAAGACGACTTAGTTTTGAATCACTAATCTCTCTCTCTCTATCTGAGTTGTCTGGAATATGCCTCATACGTAACCTATCCATGAATTACTTTATGAAATTCGATTACAAATGTATACTAGCCTAAACTTTGTTAACCCATCTAGTAACAGTGACGTCCTTTTCAATATAGTCTGGCAAATATTTGAAGATTACATTAAGCTTGGGAAGGACGTCTGCCACTTAAGAGACTACACACTATCTCAACCAATCATTTAATCCTTTTAGCTACCACATATCCTTCCTAAGCTTCATAAAGTCGTAGCAACAACAGGCCTAGTGACCCTTCTAGGCTGCTTGTCCTCCAAAACACTGAGGATCAAGTGTCCAAACAGTGGTTTAGAGTGGGTAAGGGAACATTGGAAAGGGAACTACTGCCCTAGAACTAATGTCCGTGGCAGGATTAGGAAGTTAGTAGGGGACAGATGGGTTAGTAACTGAGGGGAGGATATAGTAATGCTTTGTATGGAGAAACATTGAATATAGTAATGCTTTGTATGGAGAAACATTGAATATAGTAATGCTTTGTATGGAGAAACATTGAATATAGTAATGCTTTGTATGGAGAAACATTGAATATAGTAATGCTTTGTATGGAGAAACATTGAATATAGTAATGCTTTGTATGGAGAAACATTGAATATAGTAATGCTTTGTATGGAGAAACATTGAATATAGTAATGCTATGTATGGAGAAACATTGAATATAGTAATGCTTTGTATGGAGAAACATTGAATATAGTAATGCTTTGTATGGAGAAACATTGAATATAGTAATGCTTTGTATGGAGAAACATTGAATATAGTAATGCTTTGTATGGAGAAACATTGAATATAGTAATGCTTTGTATGGAGAAATCCGGCTTCGCCGGAGAAATTTTTCTATCAAAAAATGTACAAATTTATCTTGCTGTCAAAACCAAAATACATATATGCTGACTCGCTACCGCTCGCCAGGAAAATATTGACACCTGAATGGGGGTAAACTTCTTAAAACAGTAGGGTGAATGGTGCCGAATGGATACAAGCCAATATGTTAGCGAATAGTTAGCATATAAATAAGGTATAACAATGCATTATATTAGCGGTGCTGTAAGGACATTAGCGGTGCTGTAAGGACATTAGCGGTGCTGTAAGGACATTAGCGGTGCTGTAAGGACATTAGCGGTGCTGTAAGGACATCAGCGGTGCTGTAAGGACATTAGCGGTGCTGTAAGGACATTAGCGGTGCTGTAAGGACATTAGCGGTGCTGTAAGGACATTAGCGGTGCTGTAAGGACATCAGCGGTGCTGTAAGGACATCAGCGGTGCTGTAAGGACATTAGCGGTGCTGTAAGGACATTAGCGGTGCTGTAAGGACATTAGCGGTGCTGTAAGGACATTAGCGGTGCTGTAAGGACATTAGCGGTGCTGTAAGGACATTAGCGGTGCTGTAAGGACATTAGCGGTGCTGTAAGGACATTAGCGGTGCTGTAAGGACATTAGCGGTGCTGTAAGGACATTAGCGGTGCTGTAAGGACATTAGCGGTGCTGTAAGGACATTAGCGGTGCTGTAAGGACATTAGCGGTGCTGTAAGGACATTAGCGGTGCTGTAAGGACATTAGCGGTGCTGTAAGGACATAGCGGTGCTGTAAGGACATTAGCGGTGCTGTAAGGACATTAGCGGTGCTGTAAGGACATTAGCGGTGCTGTAAGGACATTAGCGGTGCTGTAAGGACATTAGCGGTGCTGTAAGGACATTAGCGGTGCTGTAAGGACATTAGCGGTGCTGTAAGGACATTAGCGGTGCTGTAAGGACATTAGCGGTGCTGTAAGGACATTAGCGGTGCTGTAAGGACATTAGCGGTGCTGTAAGGACATTAGCGGTGCTGTAAGGACATTAGCGGTGCTGTAAGGACATTAGCGGTGCTGTAAGGACATTAGCGGTGCTGTAAGGACATTAGCGGTGCTGTAAGGACATTAGCGGTGCTGTAAGGACATTAGCGGTGCTGTAAGGACATTAGCGGTGCTGTAAGGACATTAGCGGTGCTGTAAGGACATTAGCGGTGCTGTAAGGACATTAGCGGTGCTGTAAGGACATTGTAATTATCATATTATACAGTGGAAAATTAATTAGGGAATATATTAAATATGAGGGACTAAGTAAATTATTAGTTTTTGTCTAAGAAAGAACAGTTTTACTGATAATGTAAGCAAGCTCTTAAATTAGTAATTAAATTATATACAACTATTGAAGAGCTGTCCATAAATATTGGCGTTGAGGAGTATAAATATGTACAGACTAATTGCAACAGTTAGTTTTATTAGTGAATATATTGTATATAAGTGATAAACTATTTATTGATTACTAAATTAGTAGGAAAGTACAAATAGGCAGTTATGTATATTAAGGGGGGTCACCGGCACTTATTTATCTTTCTCTCCTTTTCTCTGGCTTGTATCCATTCCAACACATTCAGCCATCTGTTTAAGGCGTTTATCCCCATCCAGGTGTCAATTTCTTTCTGGCGAGCGATAGCGAGCCAGCATTGTTTTGAGAAATCTGGCTTCGCCGGAGAAATTTTTCTATCGAAAAATTTACAAATTTAGCTTGCTGCCAAAACAAATATATATATATGCTGGCTCACTACCGCTCGCCAGGAAAATAATGACACCTGGATGGGGGTAAACGTCTTAAAACAGTAGGCTGAATGGGCCCGAATGGATACAAGCCAAAGAGAGAGGGAGAGAAAGAGAAAAAAGTGAGGTGGGGTGGCTTAAATGAATGCAGCATATATTATGTTATGTCCATGTAACACCAATACACTCACTATTGTAGTACACATGCAGTTTAATAAGTTAATATACGGTACTTAACTAATTAATATGCAAATAACATATTTATATTGTCCAGGAAACAAAACCTGACCGTCGTAATGACAACAAAGTAAATAATGTAAATATATATAAGAGTTAACCCTTTCACGCACATATGACGCAGAGGTTGCCAGATTAGCAATACGAAATAGAGTTCTCTCTCTTATAATTACCTCTCCAAAATTAGTTTTCTGCCCACAGCTAACTCAAAGACAACTGCAGAGGTTGAAGTAACTAAACTAAAGATTTCTAAATACCCCTGATGGTAACAAAGGCTTTAAAGTATCCCCAATAGGCTCAACACAGCTAACTCAAAGACAACTGCAGAGGTTGAAGTAACTAAACTAAAGATTTCTAAATACCCCTGATGGTAACAAAGGCTTTAAAGTATCCCCAATAGGCTCAACACAGCTAACTCAAAGACAACTGCAGAGGTTGAAGTAACTAAACTAAAGATTTCTAAATACCCCTGATGGTAACAAAGGCTTTAAAGTATCCCCAATAGGCTCAACACAGCTAACTCAAAGACAACTGCAGAGGTTGAAGTAACTAAACTAAAGATTTCTAAATACCCCTGATGGTAACAAAGGCTTTAAAGTATCCCCAATAGGCTCAACACAGCTAACTCAAAGACAACTGCAGAGGTTGAAGTAACTAAACTAAAGATTTCTAAATACCCCTGATGGTAACAAAGGCTTTAAAGTATCCCCAATAGGCTCAACACAGCTAACTCAAAGACAACTGCAGAGGTTGAAGTAACTAAACTAAAGATTTCTAAATACCCCTGATGGTAACAAAGGCTTTAAAGTATCCCCAATAGGCTCAACACAGCTAACTCAAAGACAACTGCAGAGGTTGAAGTAACTAAACTAAAGATTTCTAAATACCCCTGATGGTAACAAAGGCTTTAAAGTATCCCCAATAGGCTCAACACAGCTAACTCAAAGACAACTGCAGAGGTTGAAGTAACTAAACTAAAGATTTCTAAATACCCCTGATGGTAACAAAGGCTTTAAAGTATCCCCAATAGGCTCAACACAGCTAACTCAAAGACAACTGCAGAGGTTGAAGTAACTAAACTAAATGTTTCTAAATACCCCTGATGGTAACAAAGGCTTTAAAGTATCCCCAATAGGCTCAACACAGCTAACTCAAAGACAACTGCAGAGGTTGAAGTAACTAAACTAAAGATTTCTAAATACCCCTGATGGTAACAAAGGCTTTAAAGTATCCCCAATAGGCTCAACACAGCTAACTCAAAGACAACTGCAGAGGTTGAAGTAACTAAACTAAAGATTTCTAAATACCCCTGATGGTAACAAAGGCTTTAAAGTATCCCCAATAGGCTCAACACAGCTAACTCAAAGACAACTGCAGAGGTTGAAGTAACTAAACTAAAGATTTCTAAATACCCCTGATGGTAACAAAGGCTTTAAAGTATCCCCAATAGGCTCAACACAGCTAACTCAAAGACAACTGCAGAGGTTGAAGTAACTAAACTAAAGATTTCTAAATACCCCTGATGGTAACAAAGGCTTTAAAGTATCCCCAATAGGCTCAACACAGCTAACTCAAAGACAACTGCAGAGGTTGAAGTAACTAAACTAAAGATTTCTAAATACCCCTGATGGTAACAAAGGCTTTAAAGTATCCCCAATAGGCTCAACACAGCTAACTCAAAGACAACTGCAGAGGTTGAAGTAACTAAACTAAAGATTTCTAAATACCCCTGATGGTAACAAAGGCTTTAAAGTATCCCCAATAGGCTCAACACAGCTAACTCAAAGACAACTGCAGAGGTTGAAGTAACTAAACTAAAGATTTCTAAATACCCCTGATGGTAACAAAGGCTTTAAAGTATCCCCAATAGGCTCAACACAGCTAACTCAAAGACAACTGCAGAGGTTGAAGTAACTAAACTAAAGATTTCTAAATACCCCTGATGGTAACAAAGGCTTTAAAGTATCCCCAATAGGCTCAACACAGCTAACTCAAAGACAACTGCAGAGGTTGAAGTAACTAAACTAAAGATTTCTAAATACCCCTGATGGTAACAAAGGCTTTAAAGTATCCCCAATAGGCTCAACACAGCTAACTCAAAGACAACTGCAGAGGTTGAAGTAACTAAACTAAAGATTTCTAAATACCCCTGATGGTAACAAAGGCTTTAAAGTATCCCCAATAGGCTCAACACAGCTAACTCAAAGACAACTGCAGAGGTTGAAGTAACTAAACTAAAGGTTTCTAAATACCCCTGATGGTAACAAAGGCTTTAAAGTATCCCCAATAGGCTCAACACAGCTAACTCAAAGACAACTGCAGAGGTTGAAGTAACTAAACTAAAGGTTTCTAAATACCCCTGATGGTAACAAAGGCTTTAAAGTATCCCCAATAGGCTCAACACAGCTAACTCAAAGACAACTGCAGAGGTTGAAGTAACTAAACTAAAGGTTTCTAAATACCCCTGATGGTAACAAAGGCTTTAAAGTATCCCCAATAGGCTCAACACAGCTAACTCAAAGACAACTGCAGAGGTTGAAGTAACTAAACTAAAGGTTTCTAAATACCCCTGATGGTAACAAAGGCTTTAAAGTATCCCCAATAGGCTCAACACAGCTAACTCAAAGACAACTGCAGAGGTTGAAGTAACTAAACTAAAGGTTTCTAAATACCCCTGATGGTAACAAAGGCTTTAAAGTATCCCCAATAGGCTCAACACAGCTAACTCAAAGACAACTGCAGAGGTTGAAGTAACTAAACTAAAGGTTTCTAAATACCCCTGATGGTAACAAAGGCTTTAAAGTATCCCCAATAGGCTCAACACAGCTAACTCAAAGACAACTGCAGAGGTTGAAGTAACTAAACTAAAGGTTTCTAAATACCCCTGATGGTAACAAAGGCTTTAAAGTATCCCCAATAGGCTCAACACAGCTAACTCAAAGACAACTGCAGAGGTTGAAGTAACTAAACTAAAGGTTTCTAAATACCCCTGATGGTAACAAATGCTTTAAAGTATCCCCAATAGGCTCAAAGTCGCGTCATATGTCGGAGAGGGTTAACAAGACACAGGCCGAGACTATACTTTGTCCAAAACAATGGAGACATCATTTGTGGTGGAGGTGTACACACAGTCAAATGAACCATGGCGTTCTTAGTCGGTTTGTTCACAGGTCCCTTCGCTGGCAAGGGTTTTGGTCTCTCAGTCTTTTTAGCTACTCATAATAGTTAAGGGTAGATAATGCGTTGTTCTGGGCCCCCTGCTTCCTCATATTTAGCCCCATTGGGTTTCAGATTTTATGACGTTTGGCCCATTAGTTTGGCGTTTTTTAATCCTTTTGCCTCATTTCTTTGTCAATATTTAGATTTTTCGTGTAATAGAGGTGTCGATATTCTCCTGGCGAGCGATAGCGAGCCTGTAATGCAAGAGGAATCTACATTCGGCCGGGACATGTTTCTACCGAAAAATTTACAAATTTATCTTGAAAATGGGTCTAGGGGGTGTATTTTTAAGCTTGATGGAGGTCTAGGGAACAAACTAAAAACCTCCCCTTAACCCTCTGGCTATCCTGTGAACTCGGGGGTTGTCGTTTACCATTTAGAAATAGAGTTCTCTCCATCTCATAATTATCTCTCCAAAATTATTTTTCTGCCCACAGCTCACTCAAAGACAACTGCAGAGGTTGAAGTAACTAAATTAAAGGTTTGTAAATACCCCTGATGGTAACAAAGGTTTCTAAGTATCCCAGAAAGGGCGTCCCGTGCGTGAAACGGATAATGGTCATCGCCGCCCTGCACTCCAGCAAACCCCCCCCCCCCCCCCCCCCCCCCCCCCCCCCCCCCCCCCCCCTCACACACACACACACACACACACACACACACACACGGTCCCCATCACCTGCCACAACCACGCCCGCTAGACCCTAAGTTAATGTTTACCCACACAAAATGGAGGCGGTTCATTCGTAAGCACCCCCTTGGGGATTGAGACGTCTGGCAGTAGATAGATAGTTATAGAGATAGATAGATAGATAGATAATTGCCGGAAATAATTGCTTGTGTGAATAAGCCTTAAGGGGAGAATTCCTCGTGATTTTTTTTTTCTGGACCCATTTTTCCCTATGTTTTGCCCCATTGCTTTTGAGATTGTAAGACGTTCACCCCAATTAGTTTGGCGATTTTAAGAACTTTCGCCCCATTTCTGTCAATTTTAAGACCTTTCGTGCCATTTAAGTGTCGATTATTTTCCTGGCGAGTGATAGTGAGCCTGTAATTTAAGAGGACTTCCGCCGGTACATTTTTCTACCGAAAAATGTACTAATTTATTTTGAAAGGGGGTCTAGCGGGTGTAATTTTGAACTGGATGGAAGTCTAGGGAACACACTAAAAACCTCCCCTTAAACACACAAGACCAAATTAAAACCAATATGCAGAACCTCCACACGATTACTTAACCAATCCTTGCGCGGACCAATGCAAATATGCAATAAAATAGACTAATATGTATTTAATTCAGGTATTGAGTGCGCCGTTGACACTCGCTTGTAAAATGTCAGGTCGAAGCTCCATAATTTCAGCTTGCTCTTTCAGTAAACGCATTTTCTCTCTCTCTCTCTCTCTCTCTCTCTCTCTCTCTCTCTCTCTCTCTCTCTTCTCTCTCTCTTTTTTTTTCTCTCCTTTTTTTTTTTTTTTTTTTGCGCGCGAAGCATACTGAAAAATCCCAACTTAGATTGTATTAACGGGAGATTTCTACTTGAGGGATTTGTTTTTTCTGGACCCATCTCTCCCTCGTGTTTAGCCTCATTGCTTTTGAGATTTTATGACTTTCGCCTCATTTTAGTTTGGCGATTTTAGGAACTTTCGCCCCACATCTGTCAATATTAAGACCTTTCGTGCCATTTAGTTGTCGATATTTTCCTGGAGAGCGACAGCGAGCCTGTAATTTAAGAGGAACCACGGGACATTTTTCTACCGATAACATTTACCAATTTATCTTGAAAGGGGGTCCAGGGGCTGTGATTCTAAGGTTGATGGAGGTCTAGGGAACAAACTAAAAATTTCCCCTTAATCTACCCTTATGGCTCCGGGAGGGTCTTTTTCAGTTGGAATAGCAATGTTATTCTCTCATCTATCAATGCAATATGTCTATGGATCTCTCTCTCTCCTGTGCTATCCTTTACTTCCATTTGTCTCTCTTTGCGGTTCTGATATCTCTACTAATAGTATTTGCTATCCACCTCGTTTGAATCGTAAAGTATGTGTGGTCAGTGTAGCTTTGTAAAGCCTATGTACATCTCTCCCTCTCTCATTCACTCGCACTTTCTCTCACTCACTCACTCTCTCTCTCTCTCTCACCTGCTGTCCCCCAGTATATACAGTACGTGGCTACAAATATAGCTTTATGGGTGAGAGACCCCGGCACGCATCTTAACCCTCTCAGACATATCACCGATTTTGAGCCTATTGGGGATACTTTAAAGCAGCGATTCCCAACCTTTTTTCTGTCATTTCCCCCTCCAACCAGTTCAACCATCCAGATTTCCCCCTTCATGTGGACAAGGAAAAGAGTAGTCGAAACACACTGTGACTACACTCACTCTCTCTCTCTCTCTCTCTCTCTCTCGGGCATGAGAAAATCCATCTCCGAGATTTTTTTTTTATTGCTAGTAGTATTTGTTGTTGTTGTTGTTCCCCAGGCTGTCTGGCCGAACAGCCCCAAGGTCTCGAGCAAGGCCAAGGCCATAAACGAGCGCCCCCACAAAATCCTCCCTGCTTACCACTAACAAAGCCCGGGTGACCGAAGCCACTCCAAGGCAGGGAGCTGAGGAGGGTGCGGAAACGCCCGGGAAACCAAAGCCCCACCCAAGGCCCTGTGCCCCTCAGCAATTATGAAGGGAAAGTTGAGGGGTAAGGGAAAAATGTGACGCTTTGGCTCCCAATCTGCCAACTTCTAGGTTGGCAGTAGGGAGGTCAATCCACGGAAAAGACAAGACGCCGTCACTTGAGATCTAGAAGATATATAAGTAAAAGGAACAGTCAGAGTAAGCTATGGGTATGGCAGAGATCGCTCAGTTCTCACTCTGATAGACCAGCCCATCACCACTTGACTAGAACCCAATCCTCTCAGCATCAGCTAGGAAAGGCCCTAGAAAGCCGCCTTTGGCGGGGGGATACGGTAGCTCCCCTTTTTCAACTCCTTTCGGGGTTGGGCATCCGCCTTTCCGCTAGGTTACCGGTACTGAACATTGAGTATAATGGCCGGCATCTCCAGGTAAAGCTTCAGGGTTTTAATTATTATGGACCCCTTTCTCCCTCATGTTTAGTCCCATTAGTTTTGAATTTGTATGACATTCGCCCCATCAGTTTGGCGATTTTAAGACCTTTCGCGCCATTTATTTGTCAATTTTACGACCTTTCGTGCCGTTTTCGGCCTTCTACCGGTACAATTTTCTATTTTTTTTTTTTTTTTTTTTTTAAAGCTTGATGGAGATCTAGGGAGCAAACTAATAGAATAATAAATAAACAAATATAAAGCTACCGCTCGCCAGGAAAATATTGACACCTAGATGGGGGTAAACGTCTTAAAACAATAGGCTGAGTGGGGCCGAATGGATACAAGCCAAAGAGAGAGGGAGAGAAAGATAAAAAAAGCGAGGTGGGCCCCCTTAACCCTTTGACTCACACAGGCTCTATTAATCGCGTAATGAAAACTGTTGTAAAATTAAGAAAAAAGCGCCATGGTACTAAATTATTTCACCTATTTTCCTGTCGTTACGGATGTGCCTCCCCTGAGATATGTTCAGGAGTCTGTGCTGGTATGGAAGTGATAGCTTCATTACTTCGCCAGTTAGCATTTTATATCGGGCTACCTCTTTATCTCTTTCTCTCTATCTATCTATCTATCTATCTATCTATCTATCTCTCTCTCTCTCTCTCTCTCTCTCTCTCTCTCTCTCTCTCTCTCTCTCTCTCTCTCTCTATCTATCTATCTATCTCTCTATCTATCTATCTATCTATCTCTATCTATCTATCTATCTATCTATCTATCTATCTATCTATCTATCTATCTATCTATCTATCTATCTATCTATCTAGGTAGGTAGGTAGGTAGGTCTGAATCATTATTAAAATTCAATTTCATAAGTTTTATTTTTGATACTGCTACAGTACGTTGTTCTAACAATGTATGTGATAGTAACTATAGTTGAATGTTAGTAGTCGTGTAATTATACTGTCAAGATAAACATTTTTGGATTGCACAAATATTCTAATATATAATACAACTAACCTCTTCTCTTCCATTTTCAGGTAACGATGAGCTGCTGTTGGAAGAATGTGGAGAGCACCTAAGCTTATGATGGTAAGTGAAAATAGTTTTTTTGTTTTTTGTTTTTTTTAGAGACAATGAACGGAGGAAGGAAAAACACAGATAAAACAAAAAGGTCCATGTGCCTTAAGGCATCTTCCATTCATGAAATGTTTGTAACAACTGGATTTAAACTTTTGTAGATTGTAAGTTTGTGGAAAGCAACTCGAGGGAAGTGAATTCCAAAGAGTAGTAGTTCTAGGGATAAATGAATTTTGATAAGCAGAAGTTCTGCATTGTGGAGGAGAAAGTGTAAATTCATGGGCGCTCTCAGCTGCCCTAGTTCTACGGGGAAAGATGTGGAGAGGCGGCACAATTGAAGCAAGTTCCTCGGAACAATTGCTGTGAAAATATCTGTAGAATTAATGCAAGGGATGCAACATTTCTTCGTATGGATAATGTAGGAAGGTCCTGTGTGATTGCAGGGTTATTGATTAATCTAATAGCTTTATTTTGAATTTTGTCCAACTGCCTCAATGCAACCACTCCACTTCCACTCCACAGAGGTGAACAGTAATCCATCTGAGAACGCACATGACTTTTATATTATAAAAATTTATATTATTACGGCCAACTGCTCGTCGGTGAAGAATTCTCGAACTCTGTACAGGAGTCCCAGTTTTTTAGAGGCATTCTTAGCAATGCTTCTAACATAATGTGTCCAGCTCGTCGTGTAAATTTCACAGAACAGCACTAAAGGTTTGTGGATAAGAGTGTCGAGGAGGTGCACTTGAAGTTGATGACAAGTGATGATAGTGTGTTGATGGTCTGGGGCCTCACGAATTGCATAGTGTGGCATAAACTCTTCATAGAGAGGGTAGACACTTTTTTTGTTTTTGTGTTCGGAAAATTGATTCTACTCAATATTTAAGAATGCTTTTTTACTCTATATTTTGGCAAACGTTAGGCAATTTATGCAGCTTATGGTGGCCATGGCAGCGTAGTGGGTTAGCTTTCAGAGGTCTATGAGGTGAAGGTGGGGTACCTCCCCCTGATGGATAATGAGGGCTGAGGTAGAGCATCCCATTTTCTGTGGATGTATTAAGGCGAGGTTTTCTTGTTTTTCACGGGGTAACATTTCTAGGGGCATACAATTTTTGTTACATACTCCTTAAAGTTGTTAGGTCCGTTTAAGGTGTTCGAGGGCTCATAATGGATCTAAGTGAGTTTCTTGGAATGTAGGCTATCTCAAAGACAATGGGGCTAAACATGAGGTAGAAAAACCAGCTGCCTCCCCCTGAACCTAACTTTACTTACCATAACCTAATCTAGTATATAGTGTGTTTCTTATTTAGCTATCGGTAATTTGCATAGTTCCCATCAAGATTTCCCAGTTATTTTGAATATGTTATAGTGAAATATGGTGCTAATTATATAAACTTGGCCTTAAAATTATGCAGAGACCTAGTGGTTTCATATTTTACCATTAAGTATCGAGAAATGAGCTGCTAAGGAATTCAATTTACCGTCAGATGAAATGAAACGGAGTATAGTATAGTGTGTTTGTTATCCAGCTATCGGTAATTTGTTATATCTTGATTACTTGGCTATTACCAAGTGTTTGTATCGATATATGTTATTTTCCTTTTTGATCCTCCCCATTCGCATTTTATTCCCAAGCGTATACATGTATTTGTCTTATTTTTCGTGTTCTATTTGAAGTAGCTACCCTCTTAATATAACGCAGAGGCTCAGTATTTTCTCATGTTTCCATTAAGTATCGATAAATCAATTAATTCCATTTACCGTCAGCTGAACTATAATCGACTATATTTTAGGTGTGTTGGCACTGGTTGAAATGATTTACTGGTTGAGTTGTCCGGTCACTATCTATCTATCTATCTATTGCCTGACGCCGTGATCCCCGAAGGGGTGGCCACGAACGAACCGCCCCCATGCACCTCTGTTCCCAGTCAGTCGACGCCCCTCCCCCCAACCAGCACCGCCTTCGTTCATGTAGTTCCTCACTCCATCCTTCCACCTCATATTCGGTCTACCTCTCCCTCTCTGTCCCTCCACCTCGCTCTCGTACACCCTCTTAGTCATTCTCTCGCTTTCCATACGTTCCATATGGCCGAACCATCTCAAGTTGTTCCTTTTCACACTTTCCAGCACATCTACCTCCACACCACACCTCCTTCTTACTTCCTCATTAGTCTGTCTATCCCTCCATGTAACTCCGCACGCACTCCTTAAGTGATTCATTTCCACTGCTCTCACTCTTGGTCTGAGTCTCTCAACCAACGTCCATGCTTCGCTTCCGTAAGTCAGTGTCGGGATTACCACACTGTCATGCAAGGACTTCTTCACTTCCATACTGACCACCCTATTTCTTGTTACCCTACTGCTTTTAGCGTTCCTACAACCCTCTTCCCCTGTTGTACCCTCTCCCGCACCTCTTCACCCATAGTCCCATCTTTACTCAACACACTGCCCAGATACTTAAAAGAGTTGACGATCTCCATAGCCTGACCGTTCAGCTTCATCTCACACTCTGTGACTTCACCCCTTTCGAAGACCATAACCTTGCTCTTCCCCGTATTTACCTTCAAATTCCGTTTTTCGCACACTGTTCCAAACTCATTTACCAGACCCTGCAACTCCCATTCATTATCACTCATCAGAACTGTATCATCCGCAAACAGCAGTATAGGTAGCTTCCACTCAATTCCCTCCCTTTTCAGCGATACACCAACATCCACTGCTCTTGATAGTATTTCTTTCATGACTCCATCCATATATACAGTAAACAACCACAGGGACATCACACACCCCTGTTTCAAACCAACATTCAGGTCAAAGAACTCGCTCTGCTCACTCTCCACACGTACTGCCGCCTTTGCACCCTCATACATGCTCTTCACTGCTTTCAGCAACTTGCCCTCTACTCCGTATATTCTAAGTACTTTCCACAAACCTTCTCTATCCACTCTGTCATAGGCCTTCTCCAAGTCCATAAAGGCAACATACACCTTTTGTTTCTTCTCCAGATACTTCTCCACAACACAATTCAGGGTAAAAATCTGATCTACACATCCTCTTCCCTTCCTAAAACCTCCGGTCACTATCAAAGACACTAAATCGTTGAACGGGACTGTACATTCTACGGTGTTAATACGTAGCCATAGTTTGATTCTAGCCCTCTTACACAATTTGATTCAGATTAGGAAGGTTATGTGGGAGTCATAGGGTTAGTTGACATTGCTTTACCCCTTTGGTTCCCATAGCTACTTCCTAAGCTGAATTAAGCTGTCTAGTGTCAGCCAAGAATGAAGAAGCGTCATCGTATATTGGAGGGGTTACATTTTCGCAGCTATTCAGAACTGATTATTATGTTGTTATTATTCTTAAAATAAGTGTCATGCACGGTTGAATGATTACACTGGTAAAGCTGATTAATTTACCAACTCGGAATGAACAGTAGATGGTCTCTTCGAATTTGGTGATAAGTCCAACCACTGGTCGCTGGAGATGGCGCCCAAACTGCTCCGTGGTCGTCTTGGTGTTGTTGTTGTTCCCTAAGCTGCCTGGCCGAACAGCCCCGAGTCCCTGAGGAAGGCCATGGCCACGATCGGGCTTTCCCACAGAGCTCTCATTGAGTGTAGATTGTGTTGTTGGCGTAAGTGGTTGTGTGAAATGCAGTCTTCTATGATGTGTTTAATGGTATGGGGTGCTGTGTTACATCCCGGGCAGGCGTCGACAACGGAGTCATCCAGTCTCTTCTGATAGCTCAGGAGAGCTGGATGGTGTCCGCATCTCAGCCTGGCCAGGTGGACTCTGTCCTCGCGAGGAAGGGAGGATTCGGAAGGATGGATTTCGGGAGGTCGTGCATGCAGCTGCGTGTTGTCTGTGAGTGAGTGGATGGATCGGTGAGAGATATGAGTATGGATGTGCTTCTGGAAGTTGGTTCGGGGTGGGCAGGGAGGGAGAGAGGACAATAATTGTGTGTGATACCGTGTGCTGGGTGTTGTTTTGATATTTCTTGGTGTCTGTGGGTGTGTTGCCATGTAGTTTAGTGGGTGGTCTTGGTTCGTGGAGGCTGCTGCCAGGAATTGAGTGCCTCTCATGTCCAGATGGTCTTTGACTTTGAGGATTTTGGTTTCTTGATGTTGGTGATCTGTGGGTGCAGTAGCTGTGCAGCCTGTAATGATCTTCAGGGCTTTGTTTTGAATAGTCTATAAGGTCTTATGATGTGTTTCAGCTAGGTTAGAAGCCCAGGCTGGGCTTGCGTATTCCATCACTGATCTTGTATTGTTTATATACTGTGGTGATAGTTTCTTTGTTGTGTCCAAATTTTGTGTGAGCAAGTGACCTGAGGGCGTTAAGTCTGGGTGTCAGTTTCTTTTTAATGTTTGTGGTGTGCTGTTTGAATGTCATATGAGTATCATATGTTACTCCTAGGATTTTGTGTGTGTGTGTATGTGTTAGGGGTGTGTTGTTTATGGTGAGTTGAGGGATGTATTCGTGTTCTCCTGTCCAACTTGTGAGCAGGGTTGCGGTGGATTTGGCTGGGGCTAGATTAAGTCTGTTTGTAGTGCACCAGCCATGTAGTGTGTTGAGATAGGGTTGAAGGAGATCTGTTGCTCTTTTTTGGTCATGGTGTGTGCATGTGAGTGTTATGTCATCTGCATAGGAGGCTAAGTTTATTTGAGGCATATTGGGTGTAGTTATATCGTGCATGTACAGATTGAAGAGTGCGGGCGATAGGACGGATCCTTGTGGGACTCCGTTTGGAAAGTTTCTGATTTTAGGTGACTGACCGGCAAAAGATACGTGTGCACATCTGCCTGCTAGGAAGTTGGCCAGCCACCTTTTTGTGTTGTTGTGCATGTTTGTGTTGTAGATTTTGTTTGTTAGGTTGTGGCGGGGGATGGCATCGAAGGCTTTACTAATGTCGAGCGTGGCTAATAGTGATCTGTGTGGTGGTCTAGCTGAGTTGATGCCGTCGAAAGCTCTTTGTGTAAGGTCTGTGAGAAGAGTGTTTGTGGAGTGCAGTGGCCTAAAGCCATGTTGTGTTGGAGCTAGGGGTAGGTCAGGTGTAATTAGTTGTAATACTAGGCGTTCCATGACTTTGGAGGGGGAGCAAAGGAGTGTGATGGGGCGGTGCGAGGAGGGTAGCGTGGGGTCTTTGTTGGGTTTGGGGAATGTGATGATGATACCATGCTTCCAAATGTCTGGTATTGTGTTGTGTGAATAGCTGTAGTTTGATATGTTAGTGAGTGCTTGTATGCCTTGTGGTCCCAGGTGTCTGAGGTGTATGTTGCTTATGTTGTCTAGGCCACAGGCGGGTGAGTGCTTGAGATTGTTGATGATATGCTTTGTCTGGTGATTGGTGAAGGGTGTATAGTCAGCGTCTGTGGGGAATTGTCTCTTACGTCGGATGACACGTTGGTCGTCTTTGTGAGGTTTTAGGTGGCTGACATGTGAGAAGTGATTGATGAGAGTGTTTGCTTGTTGTTTACATGAAGGAGTAGAGTCTGTTGTTGTGATTGCAGCATGTGATTGTGGTGTGATGCTGTTTAGTGTTTTGTAGAGTTTTTTGGGGTTTGTTTTGTGATCAAGTGTTTGTAGGAAGTTATTCCAATTTAGTTTTTGTTGTTCTTGTATTTTGTTGTTAGTTTGGGTGTTGAGTGCTTAAATTTGTTGTGTGATGTCTTGTGTGTGGGGTGCTGGGGAGTGTTTCAGTATGTCGCGTTGTCTGATGAGGTTTTGAATTTCTGGTGTGAAGTTGGGGTTGTGTCTTTTTCTGTTACCTCTTGGAATGTGTTTCTTGTCAGCGTTTTGGATAGTTTTATTGAGTATGTGTACAGCATTGTTGATGTTAGTGATGGGTGTACTGTTTAGAGTTGTGAAGTGTTGTTCTGTCTTATTTGTGAATGCTTCCCAGTTAGCTCTTTTATAATTGGTGTATGTGTGTTTGTGGCTAGCTGGGGTGAGTCTGGTTTTGGTGGTGATAATGATCGGAAGGTGGTCAGAGCCTAAGGTTCTGACCACCCTCCAGGATGTTGTGGGGGCGAGTTCTGGGTAGCAAAAGGTGATGTCTGGAGATGATGGGTTATAGAGGGCTTGGTGAGGAATATGGGTATGTTGATGGATGTCGTTAAGTATGATGAGGTTATCGGTTTGGTTTTGTAGTACCAGCCCTCTGTCTGTGTCGGGGTTGTCGACAAACCAGGCCGACGTCTTGGCGTTGAAGTCACCACCCAGGATGATGTGTGGGGTGTTTGTGATATGTTGTAAGTGTGGTCTGTATTCATTTGGTACTGTAGGGGATGTTTGGGGAGGGATGTACTGTATGTGTTTATGATGGTTATGTTGGAGTTGTTGCCAGTGCGTATTTTAATTGACTGTATTTCTGTTGTGTTATCATTTGGGGGGAGGAGGGATTTGGTTTGTACACTGGTTACTATGTATGATATTTCTTTGTGTACCAGGGTGATGAGTCCACCGCCCCCGCCGACAGCCCGGTCTTGTCTGATGGTGGTGAAATTATGAAATGTGGGTGTTTTTTGTGTTGTGCGGAGTTTTGTTTCTTGTAAGATGGCAATGTGTATGTTGTGTTGTTTGATGAAGTGTGAGAGTTCGTGTTTCTTTGTGTTGATGCCATCTATGTTCAGTTGAAGAATGTTAATGTTATGTGCACGATGTATGTTGGGTGCTGCTGCACGAGGATGGGGTGTGGGGGGGGGGGGGGGGGTAAGGGAGGGGCTGGGGGTTGGGATGGGTGAGGTGGGGGTGAGGATTAGGGAGCAGGAGATGGGGGTTGGAATGGATTAGGATGGGGTGTGGTGTGTTGAGTTGAGGATGTGGATGGTATGGGAAGGTTAGGTGGGTTAGGGAGGAGAGGTGGATGGGTTTTAGGGGGGGGAGTGGATGATATGGGAAGGTTAGGTGGGTTGGGGAGGAGAGGTGGACGGGTTTTAGGTGAGGGATTTGACTGGGAGAGGGAGGGGCATGAGGAACAGATCCAGGTGTTTGTGTAGTGTTTCTTGGAGGCAAGTGTTGTGCAGGTGAAGTGGGTCCAGTTTCCGCATGAATTGCAGAGAACTGAACCCTTAGTATGGCGACTCGAAGTGATGGGTTTTGAGCAAGTTGGACATATGTATGTGTACGTGGGTCCTGGGTTGCTCTCAATGTCTCCGGCTAGAAGAAGTCTTCGTGAAATGACAGCCGGAGAGTCATTTCTCGGTGTAGGAAAAACTGTGTGATGTGTGTGTGTGGTGTGAGAGGTGTGGAAATTCCCGGCGCGACCGAAGCCGCTCCAAGGACCCGTGCCCCCAGGGAGGGGGCAGGGGATGGTTGTGACGGTTTGGCTCCCGAAACTGCTCCCCGCGGCCGGCATCCGGTTTTCCTCCAATGGTCGTTGATTTTGTCTTCGGCCGTGGAGGGTCGGCAGCCATCCGCGGTTGGCAGCCTCGGGAGGTGGCCCCACGGCGTAGACGCCGCCACATCAGGACCTGTCTTGGTGTTGGAGGCGATGGTTCGAGCGATTGCGGTGTCTCTGGCTATGATGGTGATATTATATACTTCTCGATAGTAGCTGGGCTGTACAAGATAGTATAAATAGTGCAGGGCTCAGGGTCACCTTCAGCATCGTAGTTATTATCAAGGCATCTGTCTCCAGGTGAGGCTCAACATTGTCGCTCTGTAGTCTAAAGGGTACTGGCAGGACTGGTCTGAAAGCTCACTAAATGGGTAGCATTCTGGGCTTGACAGCTTTGATGGCTCAATACATGTGTAGCGAGTTGAAGGTGCATTAAGGGGAGATTAACACTTGAGGGATTATTTTCTTTACCCCTTTCTCCCTCATGTTTAGCCCCATTGCTTTTGAGATTTTAAGATGTTCACCCCATTATTTTGATGATTTTAAGAACTTTCGACCCATTTCGGTCAATTTTAAGACCTTTCGTGCCATTTAGGTGTCGATTTTATCCTGGCGAGCGATAGCGAGCCTGTATTTTAAGAGGAACTGGCTTTCAGCCGGGAAATTTTTCTACCGAAAAATGTACAAATTGATCTTGAAAGGGGCTCAAGGGGGTGTAATCTTAAGCTTGATGGATATCTAGAGACCAAACTAAAAACCTCCCCTTAAATGTGTTGTGGATTGAAGGCTTTCTAAATGTGTAGTGTTGGTGGCTATACAACCTCGGTTGATCAGTAAGTGTTTAGTGTGTCTGGATGTGCTGCTTGAAGGACTCACTAAGTGTGTGGTACTTATCCAAGGGCTTTAAGGGGGGATGGGCCGGTTTTCTGGACCACTTTCTTCATCGTGTTTAGCCCCATTAGTTTTCAGATGCCTGCCCCATTAGTTAGTCGATTTTCAGACCTTTCGCCCCATTTCTTCGTCAATATTTAGACCTTTCGTGCTATTTATGTGTTGATTTTTTCCCCTGGCGAACGATAGTGAGCCTGTAATGTTAAAAGAATCGGCCTTCGGCCGGGAAATTTTTCTACCGAAAAATTTACAAATTAATATAGAAGGGAGTTCTAATGGATGTTTTTTTTTTTTAAATTTGATGGAGGTCTAGGGAGGAAACTAGAAAAATAATGAATACATGCAAAAATCGCCCAAAAAGTGAACCATCTCACCTTAATAGCATTGTTTTCTGCAGTGGCTTGTACTTGCTTACCGGTGTTGGCTATAAAAGTGAACCATCTCACCTTAATAGCATTGTTTTCTGCAGTGGCTTGTACTTGCTTACCGGTGTTGGCTATAAAAGTGAACCATCTCACCTTAATAGCATTGTTTTCTGCAGTGGCTTGTACTTGCTTACCGGTGTTGGCTATAAAAGTGAACCATCTCACCTTAATAGCATTGTTTTCTGCAGTGGCTTGTACTTGCTTACCGGTGTTGGCTATAAAAGTGAACCATCTCACCTTAATAGCATTGTTTTCTGCAGTGGCTTGTACTTGCTTACCGGTGTTGGCTATAAAAGAGGTACTGTAGTCTTAAAATAACAGTTTGATTGGCGGCAGTCGTAGCCGCGTTGAAGGCAGGAGAAGCATAGTGGACTCCGATACAGGAAGGTTTATATCCATTCGGCCCCATCAGCCTACTGTTTTAAGACGTTTACCCCCATCCAGGTGTCAATATTTTCCTGGTGAGTTTATATATTTATATATTTAGTTTGTTATATTTATTTATGTATTTGTTTTGTTATGATTTAATCTAGATGTGAGGCTGGATGGGGAAATATTGGAACAAGTAGAGTGTTTTAAATATCTAGGAGGAACGATAAGCAGGAGTGGAGGTATGGAAGTGGAGGTAAAACAGAGAGTGTGTGAAGGAAGGAAGGTTTTCGGAGCAATGGGAAGTATGTGGAAGACGAGAAATCTCGGAGTGAAAGTAAAAAGTGCACTGTATCAAGGAATTGTTGTGCCAACAGTGATGTATGGGGCTGAAACATGGGCTCTGAAGAAAAAGGAGAAAAGAGGGCTGGATGTGATGGAGATGAGCTGCTTGAGGAGTATGTGTGGAGTTACTTGTAGAGACAGATTGAGGAATGAAGAGATACGTAGGAGAGTGGGGCAGCAGGAACATTTGTCAGCCAGAGTGGACAGAAGGGTGCTGAGCTGGTATGGTCATGTTGAACGAATGGGAGATGAAAGGCTTACAAAGAGAATATGTGAGTCAGGTACAAGGGGAGATAGAAGGGCAGGAAGACCCCCATTGAGATGGAGAGACTGTGTAAGAAAGGCTTTGGATGATAGAGGAATGACTATAGATCAGGCAGGGGAAGTGGTGGTGGACAGGAGTGAATGGAGAATGCTTGCGAATAGTTGAGTGAACACGTGGTCATTTGGAGTAAGGGGTCGGGCGCAAGTTCGACTAGATAATAGTCCATCAGGCGCCTGGCCCGGGGGGACGATTAATATGAAGGGTGTGCCTGGAAGTGTGGTGGGAGGGCTTGTGGCTTTGGCTCCGCTGCATGTCTGCCTGCCGAGATCGGAACCTCTCCGGGTGGTCAGGGGCCGGGGGAGTGCTGGAGCGACCTTGGTAACCCTGGTCTCTGGGTCTTCTCCTGGGTGACCTGGATGTGTGTGAGTTTGTGTTTTTTATCTGTGTTTATTTTTTGTTTTGTGTTGTTTTTGTGTTTTTCCTCTTCTTGCTCTGTCTTGAGTCGGCTACCCCCAAAATGGGGATTGGGCCTGAGCATATAGATAGATAGATAGATGATTTAATAGGCCTCCGTCTGCGTAGTGTGAACATCCTGTTATAATTTGCAAAATTTTAGGGTTAAGTAAGTCTATCTATCTATTGCCTGACGCCGTGATCCCCGAAGGGGTGGCCACGAACGAACCGCCCCCATGCACCTCTGTCCCCAGTCAGTCGACGCCCCTTTCCCCAACCAGCACCGCCTTCGTTCATGTAGTTCCTCACTCCATCCTTCCACCTCATATTCGGTCTACCTCTCCCCCTCTGTCCCTCCACCTCGCTCTCGTACACCCTCTTAGTCATTCTCTCGCTTTCCATACGTGCCATATGGCCGAACCATCTCAAGTTGTTCCTTTTCACACTTTCCAGCACATCTACCTCCACACCACACCTCCTTCTTACTTCCTCATTAGTCTGTCTATCCCTCCATGTAACTCCGCACGCACTCCTTAAGTAATTCATTTCCACTGCTCTCACTCTTGGTCTGAGTCTCTCAACCAACGTCCATGCTTCGCTTCCGTAAGTCAGTGTCGGGATTACCACACTGTCATGCAAGGACTTCTTCACTTCCATACTAACCACCCTATTTCTTGTTACTGCTTTTAGCAGTAACTTTTTAGGTAAGTAAGTACAGTGAGAAAATATAGTTGGTCTAAGTTGCTCAGAGTCGCTTAAGGGGAGGTTTTTAGTTTGGTCTCTAGATATCCATCAAGCTTAAAATTACACCCCCTTGAGCCCCTTTCAAGATAAATTTGTACATTTTTCGGTAGAAAAATGTACCGGCTAAAAGCCGGTTCCTCTTAGATAACAGGCTCGCTATCGCTCGCCAGGATAAAATCGACACCTAAATGGCACGAAAGGTCTTAACATTACATACATAACATACATAACATTTTAAGACTGAGTGTTCCACACATAAGTGCAGTTTCAGTCTCTTGTCCTAATGGCGGCGTTCCAGGCAACCCTGTTAAGGGCTGCTTCACTTGTCAAGTTCTTGGATTTGAGATCGGCGCGTATAGTCCGATCCCAGGTCTTCCTCGGTCCACCCCTTGGTGCAGCTCCCTCCACAATCACAGACCTGCATTTTGTCACCCAATTTTGTTCATCCATTCTCTCCACATGTCCATACCATCCCAGTCTACTTGTACGCATCACCTCGCTAATACTCTTTATACCTAAACGTCTCCTCAGCTCAACATTTGTTATTCTATCCTGTAGCCTGGCCCCACACATCCATCTCACCATTCTCATCTCATTACGCTCCATTCTGTTGACATCCTCTACTTTAACGGCCCATGTTTCTGAGGCATACGTCATTGCACTTCTAACACATGAGGCATACACCTTTCCCTTCAGGGGGAGAGGCATTCTTTTCATGGTCAGGATTGGCATCAATTCTCTGAACTTCCCCCAGCCACACCTAATTCTAGCAACAGTGGCAGCCTCGGCCCCACCACCGGCAGAGATGGTATCTCCTAGGTAACAAAACTTGTTCACCAGCTCCAAAGACTCATTTCCAAAATTCACAGCCACAGGATCATCACTTAACACAAGCTCGCCTTTGCACACTACGCACTCAAATTTCTCTATTTCTGACTTATCCTTCGGCAGGGGCCCCTTTATTCTACTACAGCGCTTACTCCCATGGTGTACCCAACATCGACAGATGCTACATTGAATTGAGTTAACGCCCACTCCCTTTCCACACACTGCACATGGGTATGCACCGCTCTTTTCCACATTGCCTCGTCTCAAACTACAATGCATAACCTTGGTTTTGTTAATATTGACTCTTAAACCCTTGCTCGCCATGCCCTCTCTCCACTTTCTGAATTTGGCCTCAGCATCCTGCATACTGTCAGCTATTAGGACTAAATCGTCTGCATAAAACAGTTCCATTAACAGAAATGGGTCGAAAGTTCTTAAAATCGTCAAAATAATTGGGCGAACGTCTTAAAATTAGAAAAGCAATGGGGCTAAACATGAGGGAGAAAGGAGTCAAGAAAAAAATCCCTCAAGTGGATATCTCCCCTTAAGGGGGGTCACCGGCTTTTTTGTTCTATCTTTCTCTCTTTTTCTCTCTTTCCCTGGCTTTTATCCATTCGGTCCCATTCAGCTAACTGTTTTTAAGACGTTTATCCCCATCCAGGTGTCGATTTCTTCCTGGCGAGCGATAGCGAGCCAGCATTGTATGGAGACATTTTTCTATCGAAAAATGTCCAAATTTATCTTGCTTTTAACAAATATATATATATGTATAAGCTGGCTTGCTACCGCTCGCCAGGGAAACGTTGATACCTTGATGGGGGTAAACGTCTTAAAACAGTAGGGTGAATGAGGCCGAATGGATACAAGCTAAAAAGAGAGGGAGAGAAAAAGAGAACAAATCGAGGTGATGGTAGGGTACCTCCCCCTGATGTATAATGAGGGCTGAGGTAGAGCATCCCATTTTCTGTGGATGTATTGCAGCAGGATTTTCTTGTTTTTTCACGGGGTAACATTTCTAGGGTCATAACAATTCTTTTACCTACTCCTTAAATTTGTGAGGTCCTTTTAAGGTGTTCGAGATCTCGTAATGGATCTAAGTGAGTGTCTTGGAGTGTACACTCACAAACCATAATAAATATACACTCCATTGAATCTGTATCAAATCTAAATGAAATAATACAGTAGGCCTAATATACAGTATAATATCCCAAGGTTCAGAAATTCTAATAGGTGTATAGTATTATGGGTTGTGAGTGTACCTAAGAGTACACGTGGCCGTAATGTTGGTGGGAGAAGTTATACTAATGCCTTGAGACTCTAGTTAGTTGAGGCGATTGAAATGGAAGGCAGTAATCTTTAACCTCTGAAGTGCGCATGGGGGGTATGAGACACCACACTCCTGTGCTGACGTATTTGAGCTGTTCCCATCACTAACATCGTTATTTTACCATAAATAGCATTAATACTTATCCATATGCGCCTATTATAGGTTGATTATAAAGGTATTAACCTGTTACAACTATAAAACAAGTGGAAACAGCGTTTGGATGGTCAAAATCGGCGATACAGGCCGGGAGTTACATAATGTATGGCTGAGGCAACCTTCCTTCCCACCACTTTTCCCCACGTCTGGAGAGACTGTCGATCGATACTCTCTCTCTCTCTCTTGCACTCGCTTGCTAACAGTGATGACAATGCCCTGCTTGCAACTCGCTAATGTTAGCACGAAAATATACCACAGAATAAGGGAATAACGGGGAAAATAGGTGATAACTGTTAAATGGATTTTTTTTCCCCCTTACTCTTAAGAGTCTTCCCGCAGTCCGCCGGGGGAACTCTTAAGAGTCTTCCCGCAGTTCCCGGGTTAATGCTCTGTGGATTATGGCGCGTTTTAACAGTTTATTCTGGCTATCCTTAGACGATTGCATTAAGTTTTGGAAGGTGCTCTAGGATAAAAGAGGCAAAAACTATCTCAGCCAACCCTTTGACGCTCACAATTTATAAACTGAATAAAATTGTCAACTAAAATTAGCCAGCTACAAAGAGAGAGGCATTCTCGCATCTTGAAAGGGTTAATCTCTGTTTTTGGAACAGGAAAGCCTTCTCTAAGGTTAATTTGTGTGTATTGTAGGTAATATTAGATTATTTTATTCAGCTTGGGAGAGGGCTCTTGTAGTGAAGGATGTAATGTTTTTCGTGATGATACTGTTGCGATGGGAAAACTTGTATTGGGGTTATATTTAATTGTGGTAATGGTGAAATAAGGTGAATCAAATTAAGTAGGGTATATTAACCCTCTCCGACATATGACGCGATTTTGAGCCGATTAGGGATACTTTAACACCTTACGAGCGGCCTATGCGGTTTATTTATATGTACCGCCCAGCGGGGTGTTTTTAGCCAAAATAGGGCTGTTTACGTGATCATTTTCATGCCTAAATAAGACCCAGAACGTAAAACAAGTACCTATCCCTGAAAGGGCATAAACAGAGCTTTCGAATGACACCATAACGATCCTTTTATGATGGCTAGTTTTCTTGCAATAACCGTGCAACGCGAGTGCAAAAAGCATGTAATTAGCCACTTTCCCGATACAATTCCTTATATAGCGAGTGAGAGAGGGAGGAGGGAGCTGGGATTCGTGTCAGTATGTTCGCCGCGGTGGTCTGGAGCAGTCATACGCTCGCTACTCTCCTGCCACCACTTGTCTCTCTCTCTCAGCAACATTACGTGCTGAAATTGCCACTCGACCTATGTCGAGCGCCGCCACATAGTCCAGCTTTATTAAATACGACTTATGTGGTGAGCCGCTAATTAAGGGTTAAAGCCTTTGTTACCATAAGGGGTATTTAGAAACCTTTAGTTTAGTTACTTCAACCTCTGCAGTTGTCTTTGAGTTAGCTGTGGGCAGAAAACTAATTTTGGAGAGGTAATCTATATTTTATTAATTTCACCACAACACCAAACACCCCCAATGAAATTAATTAAAGTATATATGATCCGCCGGGATTCGAACCCGGGTTATCACACACAGATTTTTGCCACCTTAACCATTACACCACCAGGACGGTTAAAGGTTGATGCACACGCCTATGACTTATTATATAAGAGTGAGAGAACTCTATTTCTTATTGCTAATCTGGCAACCTCTGCGTCATAAATGCGTGAAGGGGTTAATACTAAGAAGGCTTACGGACCGGATGGTGTTCCTCCTGTTGTACTCAAACTGTTCTTCCGTGCTGACTCCCAGTCTGATTTTCCACGATAGTCTTTCCATTTTGCTGAAAGTTTGTCCTCGTTCACCCTGTCCCAGAGAAGGGTGACCGCTCTCAACCGTCCAACTATCGTCCAATTGATCTCCTCTCTTGCATCTAAAGTTTTTTAAAGAACGGTATTCTTAATTCAAAATGTCTTGCATTCATCTTCCCATGGTCTACTTTCAGATCACCAGTATGGCTTCCTTAAAGGCCGCTCTACTGGTGATCTTCTTTCATATCCTACTAACTCTTGGTCATCCAACTTTCGGGACTTCGGTGAGACCTTTTCTATTGCACTAGACGTATCGAAGGCCTTCGATAGAGTCTGGCACAAATCCCTAATTTCCAAACTACCTTCCTTCGGTTTCTATCCCTCCATCTGTGCCTTTGTCTCTAATTTCCTTTCTGGCCGTTCCATAGCTGCGGTTGTGGATGGCCATTGCTCGCTTCCTCAACCTATCAACTCCGGTGTTCCCCAGGTTCTCTTTTTAATATTCATTAGCCTAATGATCTCAACTGTACCTCTAGTCCTATCCACTCATATGCTGATGATTACACTGTACTGTACTATACAGTTCTGTACTGTACTGTACTGTACTGTACTGTACTGTACAGTTCTGTCTTCATCCATTCTCTGAACATGACCATACCACCTCAAAGTACTTCTCTTTATCCACTCAACCACACCACAATCAATGCCCAAAGCTTGCTCTTCCATTCCAAAGGACTCTTACACTTCCTTATTACTTGGCCCATCTAGCCTATTCATGCCAGCTGCCATTCTGAAAAAGCTCATCTCCACGGCTCTGTTTGGAGAGGTCCTCGTCACTTGCTGTCCATGTCTCGCTTCGATACGAGAGTGTTGGGAGCAGCACACTGTTTCTCAGTTACTTTTTGACTTCCTGGCTAACCATTCTTCCTTTGAGAATATTATCAAGTTCTCCAATCACCTTTCTCCCTTGCATTTTTCTCTCTTTTATCTCGCTCTTCATTTTACCATATTTGCATAGTACAGCTCCCAAATACTTGAAACTTTCAACCTCTTCCAGTACTTCATTTTTATTTTATTTTACAACTTTTCTCATGTTCTTTCTTGATTCTATATTTTTCCTTAAAATCTATGGTTTCATGCATGCTTCTCTCAAACACCATTACCTTACATTTCCCTACATTGACCTTTAACTTTCTCTTTTCACATACCCTGTCAAAGTCAGTGACCACTCTCTGAAGTTATTCCGCATTTTCCGCCAACAGGACTGCATCGTCCGCATATTAAATGTTAAAATATGTTAAAATCTTCCATGTTCTTCCTTCTGATTCCAGTCTAGCTCCCACACCCATTGATCCCGCCCTACATTCTCTAATCACTCCATCCATGTATATATTGAACAACCAAGCTGACATGACACATATGAAGTTAACATTGATAGGAATAGACTAGTTATATAGGCTCAAATTTAGAAAAAATTCTTGTTTTTAGAAAATGTTTAGGTTAACAGATTGGGCCCTGGTAGGCTAATGATAGAATATATTATAGGCTAGGTAAAATACCTGATAAGGTGTGGTTCTATATAGGCTAGTGTGATTTCAGTAACAGTCTGTAATTTGGATATTTTGATTATACCATTAGATAATTCTATATCTATCTATCTATCTATTGCCTGACGCCGTGATCCCCGAAGGGGTGGCCACGAACGAACCGCCCCCATGCACCTCTGTCCCCAGTCAGTCGACGCCCCAACCAGCACCGCCTTCGTTCATGTACTTCCTCACTCCATCCTTCCACCTCTCATTCGGTCTACCTCTCCCTCTCTGTCCCTCCATCTCGCTCTCATACACCCTCTTAGTCATTCTCTCGCTTTCCATACGTTCCATATGGCCGAACCATCTCAAGTTGTTCCTTTTCACACTTTCCAGCACATCTACATCCACACCACACCTCCTTCTTACTTCCTCATTAGTCTGTCTATCCCTCCATGTAACTCCGCACGCACTCCTTAAGTAATTCATTTCCACTGCTCTCACTCTTGGTCTGAGTCTCTCAACTAACGTCCATGCTTCGCTTCCGTAAGTCAGTGTCGGGATTACCACACTGTCATGCAAGGACTTCTTCACTTCCATACTGACCACCCTATTTCTTGTTACTGCTTTTAGCGTTCCTACAACCCTCTTCCCCTGTTGTACCCTCTCCCGCACTTCTTCATCCATAGTCCCATCTTTACTCAACACACTTCCCAGATACTTAAAAGAGTTGACGATCTCCATAGCCTGACCGTTCAGCTTCACCTCACACTCTGTGACTTCACCTCTTTCGAAGACCATAACCTTGCTCTTCCCCGCATTTACCTTCAAATTCCGTTTTTCGCACACTTTTCCAAACTCATTTACCAGACCCTGCAACTCCCATTCATTATCACTCATCAGAACTGTATCATCCGCAAACAGCAGTATAGGTAGCTTCCACTCAATTCCCTCCCTTTTCAGCGATACACCAACATCCACTGCTCTTGATAGTATTTCTTTCATGACTCCATCCATATATACAATAAACAACCACGGGGACATCACACACCCCTGTTTCAAACCAACATTCAGGTCAAAGAACTCGCTCTGCTCACTCTCCACACGTACTGCCGCCTTTGCACCCTCATACATGCTCTTCACTGCTTTCAGCAACTTGCCCTCTACTCTGTATATTCTAAGTACTTTCCACAAACCTTCTCTATCCACTCTGTCATAGGCCTTCTCCAAGTCCATAAAGGCAACATACACCTTTTGTTTCTTCTTCTCCAGATACTTCTCCACAACACAATTCAGGGTAAAAATCTGATCTACACATCCTCTTCCCTTCCTAAAACCTCCCTGCTCGTCGCCTATCCATTTCTCCGTTCTCACTCTCACTCTCTCAATCACTACCCTACTGTATACCTTCCCTACTACGCTTAGAAGACATATTCATCGGTGGTAACCACACACTCCTCTTTCCCCTTATATAGGGGGACTATTATGCCAGTCTTCCAGTCATCGGGTGCACTCCCCTTCTCCCATGCTAGTTTGCACATTTTCCATACCCATTCGATCACTATCTCACCACCATACCTCAACATTTCCCCACACACTCCATCTGTTCCTGGTGCTTTCCCCAACTTCACTCTTTTCATGGCTTCATGGCACACTATGAGGTTGATGGTTGGAGTCTGGGGCCAGCCAGTGTGTTATTTGGCAGACACCAGTGTTGTTGGTGGACGATTTGGTCTAACAATCTATGGTATCTGTCCACTGAACTCCCTGATCATCAGGGCACCCACCCTAGCCCAGCTCTTGAGCAGGGAGTGCATGGTGATAAAAACCCGCTCAAATGTTATCCTGTAACTCTAAGATCTGTCTATTGCCGGACGCCGTGATCCCCGAAGGGGAGGGGGGGGGGGTCACAAAGGAATTGCTCCATGCACTTTTGTCGTAGAGCAAATTGGCTATAAAGATTCCCTCGCTAAATCTTCCCATATGGTAGAAATATTAGTTTGATTACTCTAGTGACTATTTAGAGGTTAGTGGATAAGAAATAGGAAAGGTTTTTAGACTAAATCGGTGAGAATATAGATGTTGATAAAGTAAAGCACCTGGCTTTCACATACCAGGTACCGGTACTGTACTGTACTTTATCAACACCTACATTCTCAACACTGATGTAGTCTAAAACATGTTTTTTTTTTGAACCACTATCTATCTATCTATTGCCTGACGCCGTGATCCCTGAAGGGGTGGCCACGAACGAACCGCCCCCATGCACCTCTGTCCCCAGTCAGTCGACTAACCACTAACTTCTAAATAATGACTAGAGTAATCAAGCTAATATTTCTACCATTTGGGAAGAGTCAGCCAGGGAATCTTAATTAATAGCTAATTAACTTTAGCCCTGCTATGGGGTATGTGCCTGAGTATATTCATATACATCTTTGAATTACAGGATAAATCACATTTTCTGTCATAATTCTAATGATTACACTATTGTTCTATCTATCTATTTATTATTTACTCAAGCCCATTCCCCATTTTTGTTTTTCTGAGGGTGGTCGACTCGAGACAGATTATTAGGTTTGGTGCAAACTTTCTTCAGGCTAACTTTTGTTGATAAAGTACAGTACAGTACCTGGGATGTGAAAGCAATCTTTAGCCCAGAGTAGTCAATGTAAAGTTAAGTAAACCCTATTTGGTCAGTGGGAGGTTAATTTGGCTATCCCCTGTTTTGCCCCATAGATTTTGAGATTTTAAAATGTTTCACCCCATTAGTGTTTAGATACCAAGAAGATTCAGTCCACAATCCATTCAGGTGTTTAATTTTGGTTCCGAGAATGATGTCAAGCCTGTAACTCAGAAATCCGCCTGGGATATCTTTCTATTTAAGGGGGGTGACCTGTTTTTGTTCTGTCCTTTTCTATCTTTCTCTGGCTTGTATCCATTTGGCCCCATTCAGCCTACTGTTTTAAGACGTTTATCCCCATCCAGGTGTCAATTTCTTACTGGTGAGCGGTAGCGAGCCAGCATATTTTTTACTTTTGTTAGACAGCAGGCTAAATTTGTAAATTTTTCGATAGAAAAATTTCTCCGGCGAAGCCGGATGTCTTCATATAATGCTGGCTCGCTATCGCTCGCCAGGAAGAAATCGACACCTAGATGGGGATAAACGTCTTAAAATAGTTGGCTGAATGGGACCGAATGGATACAAGCCAGAGAAAGGGAGAAAAGGACAGAAATAACAAAAAGCAGGTCACCTCCCTTAACCCTCCAGCCCCGGCTATGTATTATATATATATTCCTCGAAACCCGGGTGTTTTGGCCGAAAAACGTCTAGGCTAGGCTACCGTATATTCGTTAATCAGACTGCTTCCCGCATTCCCGCGCATCCCCAAGCGTAGCTGTGTTATTTACCTGTAGAATGGCATTAAGTAGAGCTCTCTAAGTCAACTGGTTGAGCTGTGATGATGATTTCATTGGAGATAACTTTATGGCCAACACAGCCACTTTACACCACTTTTCGATACTTAACCCTTCTTTAGCGGCCTATGCGGTTTATTTATGTGTACCGCCCAGCGGGGTGTTTTTAGCCAAAATAGGGCTGTTTACGTGATCATTTTCATGCCTAAATAAGACCCAGAACGTAAAACAAGTTTCTATCCCTGAAAGGGCATAAACAGAGCTTTCGAATGACACCATAACGATCCTTGTATGATGGATAGTTTTCTTGCAATAACCGTGCAACGCGAGTGCAAAAAGCAGGTAATTCGGTACTTTCGGTACATAATTGAGTATGTAGCGAGTGAGAGAGGGAGGAGGGAGCTGAGATTTGTGTCAGTAGGTTCACCGCGGTGGTCTGGAGCAGTCATACGCTCGCTAGTCTCCTGCCACCACTTGTCTCTCTCTCTCAGCCACATTACGTGCTGAAATTGCCACTCGACCTATGTCGAGCGCCGCCACATAGTCCAGCTTTATTTAACTCGACTTAAGTGGTGAGCCTCTTTTTAAGGGTTAACAACAACATACAGGCACACATGAACAAGCGACGCTCTCCTTCTTGTGGCCGGAGATGCGGGGCGTCGGTCCAGCCGGCTGTTGTTTACATGCGTCGGACCGACGCCTCGCACACGAAGCTCACAGGCTTTCAACCACTGGGCGTTCAAGAGGCCTTCCGGGTACCTGTTATATGCTTTTTTATGGGCGTTCAAGAGCCCTTCCGTGGTGAGAGGGTTTAAAGGGGTATGGGCTTATTTATTTGCTTATTTAGTTATTTTTATATTATGTTTTCTAGTTTCTTCCCTAGACCTCCATCAAAATTAAAAAAACATCCATTAGATCTCCCTTCTAGAATAATTTTTAAATTTTTCGGTAGAAAAATGTCCAGCCAAAGGCCGGTTCTTCCAAAATTATAGGCTCCATTGTTCGCCAGGGGAAAAAAGACCCCTAAATAGCACGAAAGGTCTTAATATTGACAAAGAATTAGGGCGGAAGGTCTTACAATTGACACAAACCGGACAAACGTCCTAAAATCTGAAACTAATGGGGCTAAACATGAGGAAGAAGGGGATTTAGGAAATTGACCCCTCTCCCCTGCATCCCAACACACACCAATGGGCAGTTTGGGTATAACAACCCTCCCCTGTAAACCGGTACAGGCTAGATAATATATAGTTGCTTCGGCATATAACATACATTGATTTTACATACCAGGTACAGTACTATACTTTATCAACACTTACATTCTCAAGTGATTTAGTCTTTAAAACCTTTTCGCACCCCTCTTTGGGAGTACGGCTTCTGGCAATAGATAGGTAGATGTAGACCTGTATTTAGGAGAATTAGCATTGAAACTAGTTATAATACATTTATATATCCATAAAATGCTTTGTATGAATAGGAAGGGTACATTATTATTGCAATTTGGTATTATTACTGCTTAAGGCTCCAACTTAGTTATAGCCTAAAAGTGGCTATAGGTCTTCCTGAATTTACGATTAGGTTATGTTCCTGAAAACTTGATCTGAAATAGAAAAATCCTATAGCGAACCCTAAAGTTAATGGGGTAAATGGGGATGCATTCTGGGACCAGCCAAAACCCAAACCCAAACCCAAACCCTTGGTAGGGGCAAGGAACATCCATATTTTCAAGAAAAAATTGGATGAAAGTAGACTGAGAGACGGGACAATACGAGCTTAGCTCAACTCCTGTAAACTACAATTAGGCAATTAGGTAAATATACCTAATAACCTATAATATTATCATAAATTGGGGCATCAGATAGTGAGAGAGATCTGTATTAGAATATAGGTTTGATTCCCGGAGGGAAGAATGAAAACCTAATATTTAGTAGGGGCCCCGTAATTATTTACGATATGCCTATTAGTATAAGGATTTGAGCATAGAACAAAGAAAAAAAATAAAGGAACTACAGGAAAAGGCTGATGAGGAAAATGGAAAGTTGGGTGAGGAGGATAAGAAGAAGTTTTTCTGGAGAGTGAGGAAGTGGTTTATAAGAATGGAAGGGAGAGCAGGGAGGGAAGAGAATGTGACAGAAGTTGTGGCAGAGGTGGAGAGCAGGGTGGAAGCGTCTCGGGGAGAGGCAGAAGAAGCTGCAGACCCAGTACCAGTAGTGTGAGGGCACGGACAGGAGGAGCGGGATGATGTAGCTGCTGAAGGAATGGTAGAAAGATTAAGGATTATGTTTAGTAATGTGGATGTGTTTACCCAGGACAAGAAAAGAGAACTGATATGTAGGTTGGAGGATGAAGAGGAAAAACCTGATGTCATAGCCTTACAAGAAGTAAGACCAAAAAATGCTAGAATTGAAAGGGAAATGGTGGAGTATAGTTTGAAGGGTTTTGAGTTGTACGAGAGGAATCCTATTAGAGCAGAGGTTGGAAGAGGAATGTTTATTTATGTAAGAAAAGAGCTCAAGGTAAATGAGGTGGATATGAGACAGCAGTATTGTGAGTATTTGTGTATTGAAGTAAAATGTACAAGAGGGTCAATTCTAATTGCCTCTATATATCTATCTATCTATTCTATTCTATCTATTCTATATGCTCAGGCCCAATCCCCATTTTGGGGGTAACCGACTCGAGACAGAGCAAGAACAGGGAAAACAAAAAAACAACATAAAACAACGAATAAACACAGATAAAAAGCACCAACTCAGACACATCCAGGTCACCCAGGAGAAGACCCAGAGACCAGGGTCACCAAGGTCGCTCCAGCACTCCCCCGGCCCCCGACCACCCGGAGAGGTTCCGATCTCGGCAGGCAGACATGCAGCGGAGCCAAAGCCACACGCCCTCCCACCACACTTCCAGGCGCACCCTTCATATTAATCGTCTCCCCGGGCCAGGCGCCTGATGGACTATTATCTAGTCCAACTTGCACCCGACCCCTTACTCCAAATGACCACGTGTTCACTCAACTATTCACAAGCATTCTCCATTCACTCCTGTCCACCACCACTTCCCCTGCCTGATCTATAGTCATTCCTCTTATCATCCAAAGCTTTTCTTACACAGTCTCTCCATCTCAATGGGGGTCTTCCTGCCCTTCTATCTCCCCTTGTACCTGACTCACATATTCTCTTCGTAAGCCTTTCATCTCCCATTCGTTCAACATGACCATACCAGCTCAGCACCCTTCTGTCCACTCTGGCTGACAAATGTTCCTGCTGCCCCACTCTCCTACGTATCTCTTCATTCCTCAATCTGTGTCTACGAGTAACTCCACACATACTACTCCTCAAGCAGCTCATCTCCATCACATCCAGCCTTCTTTTCTCCTTTTTCTTCAGAGCCCATGTCTCAGCCCCATACATCACTGTTGGCACAACAATTCCTTGATACAGTGCGCTTTTTACTTTCACTCCGAGATTTCTCGTCTTCCACATACTTCCCATTGCTCCGAAAACCTTCCTTCCTTCACACACTCTCTGTTTTACCTCCATTTCCATACCTGCACTCCTGCTTATCGTTCCTCCTAGATATTTAAAACACTCTACTTGTTCCAATATTTCCCCATCCAGCCTCACATCTAGATTCACCCTATGCTCTCCCCTATTACACACCATTACTTTACTTTTATTGACGTTCACCTTCAGTTTCCTCCTTCCACAAACCACACCAAACTCTTTGGCTACCCGCTGCAGTTTCTCATCAGAATCCGCCACCAATGCTGTGTCATCAGCGAACAGCAACTGATTCAACTCCCAATCTCTACCATTCTTTCCTACTAAACCCAATCCTCTTCCCATAGTTCTCCTTTTCACCTCCCTCACCACACCATCCATAAACATATTAAACAGCCATGGTGACATTACACAACCCTGTCGCAAACCTACCTTTACCTCAAACCATTCACTCAACTCACCATTTCCTACTCTCACACATGCTCTGCTCCCTTCATAAAAACTCTTAACTGCTTCTAACAAATTTCCTCCTATTTCATAAATCCTTAACACCTTCCATATTACTTCACGGTCCACACGATCATACGCTTTTTCCAAGTCCATAAAAGCCCAAAATATCTCCATATGCTTCTCTAAATACTTCTCGCATAACTGTCTTAATGCAAACATCTGATCCACGCACCCTCTTCCCCTCCTAAAACCGCACTGTTCTTCTCCTATTGCAACTTCCGTACACTTTATTATCCTCTCTATCAACACCCTGCCATACAGCTTTCCCACCACTGACAATAAACTAATACCTCTATACTTTAACACTCCTGCCGATCTCCCTTCCCCTTGTACAACGGCACAATACATGCACTCTTCCAGTCTGTTGGTACCATTGACACAGCAAAGCACACATTGAAAAGTCTCACCAACCAATCTATTATCACATCTCCACCCTTCTTTATACACTCCACAGCAATACCATCCAAACCTTCTGCTTTTCCCGCTCTCATTTGTTTCACTGCTTCTTTCACCTCATTTTCCTCAATCCTTTCATTCATTCCCTGCCACCTGGGTGGCCTGGGTAACCTATCTCCATCCACCTCTGCTTCAATCACTGCTTCTCTTCCATCTCTTGTATTTAACAAAGATTCAAAATACTCGGCATATCTTTTCCTCACTTCAACTGGTTCCACTAGTAATTCTCCATTTTCATCTTTCACTGACTCTTCCCTCTTTTGTCCTCCTTTCCTTACGTTATTTACCTCCTTCCATTCTCTTATGGAATCGTCTTATGATTAGTTTCTCGCTACGAAAAAACCTTCGTAAAATATAAAAACCTATGTAAACATGACGACCGTAGCCCGGATACTACATCCTTAGATTTTTTGTCAGTTATTTAGGGCGTGTATTATAATGAATTACCGACGGTTTGGACATAAATGCCAATGAAGTACATGACATTACTAGTATATTTGCCTAATAATATATCGGTGGTTTCGACCCGGTGTTAAACTGGATAAATTCCATATCTGCAAAACACACCAGCCTCAACAGTGTTAAAAAAAAAAAAAAAAAAAAAAAAAAAAAAAAAAAAAAAATAATAATAATAATAACAGTACCAAATCTAGACTTTACTGTACATTAGTTAACTTGGACTTTGGAACAACAAAATCCTACCACAAAACTTTAGAACAGGACTGTCATGGGAGTTGTTATATGCAGATGACCTAGTTCTTATCGCAGATAGTGCGCAGGAAATGTTTAATAGATGGATGGAGGGTATGGCAAACTAGGAACTAATGTAGACAAAACAATGGTTATGATCAGTGGAGTAGGGCACGGAACTATGGAAAGAAGCGGTGACTTTCCATGTGCAGTATGTGGGAAGGAGGTGGGAAGTAACTCTATTCAATATTGCGTCTGTAGTGACTGGGTACACAAGAGGTGTACAGTAGTGAGGAGCTTTGAATAGAATCATAGATTTTGAATGTGCAGTGTGCAAGAGAAAACTTGTGTGACTAAATTATGCTACTTGGGCGATACGGTTTCTGCCGGAGGTGGCACTGAAGCTGGCTCCATTGCTAGAGTCAGAAGTGGCTGGGAGAAAATTAGAGAGATGTTGCCATTCTTGACCATGAGGGGACTCCCACTTCACCTTAAAGGGAAGGTGTATGCCTTGTGTGTTAGGAGTGCGATGACCTATGCCTCGGAGACATGGCCAGTTAAGCGGAGAAATTCAATAGAATGGCGAGATGGATTTGTGGAGGGACGGGGCATCGAATGAGGAATGAAGAAGGCGTCTGGGCATTAGGTATATCAGTGAGGTGATGCGCAAGAGGATACTTGGTTGGTTTGGACACGTGGAGAGAATGGATGATCAGAACTGGGTGAAGAAATGCCGGACTGTAAACATGGGGGGAGCTGTGCGTAGGGGTAAACCTAGAATGATGTGGGCTCGGGTACTCCGGTCCGATCTCAAAATAATGAAACTTTAACCCTCCTGGCCCGGGCAGCATGTTAAAATGACACCTCGGCAGATGGGCAGGAACCCGGGTGTCCTGTTAAAATCTGTAAGCTAGAAAGCCTATTCAGCTTGGTCTGAACGCCGTGCGTCCGACGCATGGAAACAAAGCCGATCGTTGCGTCACCGCACCTCCGAAAACAATAAGGAGACGTCGGATCAATGTTATTGTTGTGACGTCAGACGAAATTAGTGTCTGAAAAGCTCCGATATTGTCAACATCGCGGAAAAATTCGCTCCACTGAAATCGTCATCACAACTGAACCAGTTGATTTACAGAGCTCTACTCAATGCCAGTCTACAGATTGGAAACCAAACTACGTTTATAGATGTGTGGGAAATTTCTAGCAGTTAAAATAACAAAGATACGGTAGCCTAGGCCTAGACGTTTTTCGGCCAGATCACCCGGGTACCCCGCACTGTACTTAGGAGGGCTAGCCCGGGCCAGGAGGGTTAAAACAGAAGCAGCCCATGACAGGGTCGCCTGAAATGCCGCCATTTAGGACGCGAGTTACTTAAGAAGTGCGTGTGGAGTTACATGGAGGGATAGACAGACGAATGAGGAAGTAAGAAGGTGGTGTGGTGTGGAGATAGATGTGCTGGAAAGTGTGAAAAGGAACAACTTGAGATGGTTCGGCCATATGGAACGTATGGAAAGCGAGAGAATGACTAAGAGGTGTACGAGAGTGAGGTGGAAGGATGGAGTGAGGAAGTACAGTATATGGATGAAGGCGGTGCTGGTTGGGAGGAGGGGCGTCGACTGACTGGGGACAGAGGTGCATGGGAACAGTTCGTTCGTGGTCACCCCTTCGGGGATCACTCCGTCGGGCAATAAATAGATAGATAGCACACGAGACTGTAACCACACTCTCTGTGGATGAAGCGGTCTTTAAACTTGCATGTATGTAGAAGTCTCCCTCGATATACGATAAATAGAAAAATCATATAGCGAACCCTGCCAAACAGCGCCCAGGTAACTATAACCTGTTGCAAATAAGTAGGCCAAAACTCTTGCACATTAACCTCTATAACTCACAAACAACTAGAGTAATCAAGCTAATATTTCTAACATTTGGGAAAGTTTAGCCAGGGAATAGGTGTGGCCCAGCTATTTAGAACAGGTTATAGTAAAGTCCCCTATGGCATCTATCCAATCCTCACCAGCCTCAGCAGTACCATACCAAGACAGTGCCAATAACAAGGCTTCATTAAAATGTAAAACTTGCAAACTAAACAAACCAAAACTGGGATGATACAAGATAAAGGTAAAATAACTTATCAAAATCGCTATGTGGAAATAACGCTTATTAAAATAAAATTCATGAAATAAAAGAACACAATCCACCACATAGGGTGTACATTACTACAGGAGCAAGTTAATCTGTTAATCTATATAGTAATGGCTGTTGGTCCACTAGTCTACCACCATCCCCCCCTACTAAGCCGGTATCACACCAGAGCTTTTATTTCATTATTTCATAGTTTTTTTTCTATGTGAGTGAGGGAGACAAAAGGCAGAACCGCCTGTAGCGAGTGCTTCCCCCAAAGATGAAAGAGTGACAGGGCCTAAATCAAGGGACGTTCGAGCCAAAATGCCTGGACACACAGAGTTTGAAGCCATTTAAGTCATAGGAAGAGGGAAAGACTGATTCTGGGAGAGAGTTCCAAAGCTCAGCTGTTGAATAGAAGAAAGACCGAGAATAATGTTTCACTCTTGGGTTGGAGAGTTGCACAGAGTAGGGGTGGGATTGTGTTGCAAAATGGGTACCGTACTACATACCCTACGTAGAGGAGGTGGTATACACTGGGAGAGCTCTGAGGAACACTGATTATTGTAGTAGCGATAGAATAGCGAGAGAGATGCAACATTGCGGCGAAGAGAGAGAGAGATTGCAGAGTTGGTGAGTGGACGGGAGTTAATGATACGAAGGACTTTCCTTTCTACTTTGTCTAGGAGTGTGGTGTGAAAGGATCCTCCCCACACATATGAACAATACTCAATACAAAGATGCACTGTGCCGCTGTACAGAGCAAGAAGCTGTGCAGGGGTAAAGAAAATGTCTGGGATATATTGCACTGGTATCGGAAACTAGACTGATGGTAGATAAATTTAGGTACCGGTAACCAAAATATTGTAAATGTTGACCTCATAAGCTGCCAGACTCGGGCCCAATCCCCACTTTTCCTTTTTTATTTATTTATTTTTGTTGGGGGGTGGCCGACTCAAGACAGAGCCAGAACAGGGACAACACAACAGAAAACAATGAAGACATAAAAACAAAATACAAATTCACACATCACCATCAAACTATATTATTTTTATACTGATGCTCAGAACCAATGGACTCCATACCCTTTGGTGCACTGGCAGACATTAGAGGTGCGGAAGACCAGTGTCCTATGTACATATGTATTGCTAGCACCTGATCCACTGGATCGAGCTGATTACACTGGTTACAGAGTACATTCACATCCACAGCCGTTCTGATTGACCCCTCAACATAGGGTCCGTCCCGACTCTGAGGCCCTCTATGTATATTTTTAGCACTATTTTTCTACAATGGTGTACGGTTAATCCATCCACTAATATATCACTACGCTATCACTAAAATAACAGTAAACATGAACACTACATTATCATTATAATAATCTAATTTATTTATTTTACTTCCAACACCAAACACCACCTAATGAAAACATGTGATCCTCCCGGGATTCCAACCTGGGATACCACATACAGATCTTAACCCTTACAGTATGGTTGACGTCCTTTTCATTATATTCTGTCTATTATTAGATTATTTTATTCAGGTTAGGAAAGACCTCTAGGAATGAAAATGCTACAAACTATCTCAATTCCCCTTTTAAGTACCACAGATTCTTCCTAAACTATATAAAATCTTCTTAATCTAGCTAAAATAAAATGATAGACATCCCTGCACCGAAAGATTAAACACTTTAATCAGCATCAGTGTTCCTTAGAGCTCTCTCAGTGTATACTATCACCTCTACGTAAGGTACGTAGTACCTGTCTTGCAACACAATCCCACCCCTACTCTGTACAACTCTCCAATCCAAGAGTGAAACGATACTCCCATTCTTTCTTCTATTCAACAGGTGACTTCTGGAACTCTCTCCCTGAATCGGTGTTTCCCTCATCCTATGAATGAATTGCTTCAAACTGTGTGTTTAGACATTTTGGCTCGAACATTCCTTGATTTTGGCCCTGTCACTCTTTGATATATACAGTACCGGTATATCAATAAAGTCCAAACTACAATCACTTCAGTATGGGTGACGCCATTCTTCCTTATATTCTGACTATTATTAGATGATTTTATGCTGTTTAGGAATTATGTCTAGGGGGCAGGGGGCTAAGAATCCTCCTCCCCTTGTATAATTCTCCTACTCGACGAGATAGAGAAAGGGGCGAGGGAACGTGAAAGTGGTCCCGGACCCTGAGAATAGGAACTTTAAATGTTGTTTCTGTTCGGGCTCTGTCTCGTGTCGGCCACCCCCATCAATGGGGTATGTGCCTGAGTATATAGCGTACATACATACATACAGGAATAATGTCTTGTAATAAGAGGTACAGTATATTATAACTCCATAATTTGTTGACTATAATAAATTCTTCCTAAACTAGAATATAAAGAAAATTAACTTGCCCTGCACTGAAAGGGTTATTTATTTTATATATTTTTCTATGTGTATGAAGGAGACAAAAAGGAAGGTTGTCTGTAACGAGCGTCTCTCCCAAAGCCAAAAGAGTGACAGAGCCAAATTCAAGGGACGTTGGAGTCAAAATGCCTGGACACACAAAGTTTAAAGCAGTTTTAGTCCTAGGATGAAGGAAAGATTGATTGAGGGAGAGAGTTCACTTGTTGAGTAGAAAAGAAAACAAATTAGAAAAGTTGCCAAGTATTTGGTTAGAGAGCTGGACATGTCACCACAAATCAAAGCTACCTAAATTCCATTTGTATGAAGAAATTATAGAAGAAGTAAGTAAAGTAAAGTATCTAGGACACTATATTTCAAGTGATCGCTCAGATGATGAGGATATGGGTCGTCAGCGAAGGCAACTTTACATGCAGGGAAATTCAATATTAAGAAAATTTCATATGTGCACATGGGATACAAAAATAACATTGTTCAACTCCTACTGCTCGCCAATGTATACAGCACAACTATGGTGGAACTATAAGAAAATAACAGTGAATAGACTAAGTATCTCATATCACAATATCATGAAAATGTTTCTGGGGCTCTCAAAATATGAGAGTACAAGTACGCTATGTGCCTATATGAACTTACACTGTTACCAATCACTCATTAGAAAGCTAACATATAAATTCATTCAGCGCCTTAACACTTCTGAGAACAGGATCATTAAAATGCTACAAACTCCAAGCATAGTGTACACCTCCAGGATCCAGGCACACTGGAGGAAGTTGCTCTATATTTAACCTTAAGTAATGATTTCAGGTCTGCTACTCTACAGAATTAGCATACCGGTACTGAACCTCATAGTGCAGTACAGTACCGATATTCCTATACTGTACTGTAGCAACATACTGTACCGGAAGCTAAATGATGTGAGGCATGGTACTGTACACAATTAGGACAGTGGTTTTGGTAACACAATAGTTTGATGACCACTGTTTTTGGTTGAGGCAGTGCTCTGAACTACATGATAGCAAGCTGGGTATTATTTAATTTCTTTTTATTTTATGTAGCCTATGTACAGTAGCTTATATATATTTATGTTACTGTAAGGTATATATGGACCCCAGTATGGTCCCCTCTGTACTGTGTGAGTCTGAAATAAAGTATTATTATTATTATTACTGTACACTCACGAACAGAAATACCTGGACAGAGTTAAATTTACTTAGCTACTGTATTACACACATTTAGGAGATTACATATTGAGGGCTGGTCCTATCCAGTGAGGTTTGGCATCCTCTACCCAACCTTAGCTGTTTCTATCTTGTCTCTTTTACTGTCCTACTTTTCCTTTTTCTTTTTTCTATGTGAGTGAGTGAGACAAAAGGCAACTGGGGGAAGGGGGCTAGGAATCCTCCTCGCCTTGTATAATTCAACGGGTGAGAGAATGCGAAAGTGGTACCGGATCCTGAGAATAGGAACTTTAAATGTTTTTCTGTTCGGGCTCTGTCTCATGTAGGCCACCCCCAGCAATGGGATATGTGCCTGAGTATATACACACAATACAATACACATTTATACATACAGTACAATTATACTTACAGTATTCTTACAGTATCTTACAGTAGATCCTCTGGAAAAAGGCAAACTAGGTCTGTGTATCCAGCTCAGTACCAGTACTTGCACTGCTGAGATCGTTCACGGTGTTGGCGGCGGCGGTAGCAGACGCAACATTTTTACTATTATGTATTTTTGCTTTATAATCAAACTTCAAATCTTGTCTTCCCCATGCTTATCAAGATTACTTTCAAACTCCCTTATTGATTCGGAATCGACTACATACTGGGGCAGTGCATTCCACTCATTTACCACTCTATCACAAAATGAGTTCTTTGCCTTCTCAAGCCTATTTCTTTGCCTTCTCAAGCCTATTTCTTTCTTTGTAAATTTTCTTATGAGTGTCATCTCGTTCATGTTCCCTCCCGCATCAAGAAGATACCTTCACACACATCCTCATCATACTTTCCTGACACTATCTTAACCCTCTCACCACGGAAGGGCTCTTGAACGCCCATAAAAAAGCATATAACAGCTGCCCGGAAGGGCTCTTGAACGCCCAGTGGTTGAAAGCCTGTGAGCTTCGTGTGCGAGGCGTCGGTCCGACGCATGTAAACAACAGCCGGCTGGACCGACGTCCCGCATCTCCGGCCACAAGAAGGAGAGCGTCGCTTGTTCGTGTGTGCCTGTATGTTGTCGTTAAGTATCGAAAAGTAGTGTAAAGTGGCTGTTTTGGCCATAAAGTTATCTCCAATGAAATCATCATCACAACTCAACCAGTTGACTTAGAGAGCTCTACTTAATGCCATTCTACAGGTAAATAACACAGCTACGCTTGGGGATGCGCGGGAATGCGGGAAGCAGTCAGATTAACATATATACGGTAGCCTAGCCTAGACGTTTTTCGGCCAAAACACCCGGGTTTCGAGGAATATATATATAATACATAGCCGGGGCTGGAGGGTTAAAGTCTCTATCATATCCCCTCTCTTTCTCCTATATGCCAGTGTCGGGAGCCCCAGTGTCAACCTCTGCTCATAGCCCGCGTTCTTCAACGTTGGTACCGGTACTAGCTTGCTAGCTCTCCTCTGCACTTTCTCCACTGCTTCTATATCCTTTACCATATAATTATGGAGCCCACACCTGGTTCGCATATTCCAGGTGCGGCCTAACCAGCTCTGTATAGAGATTCCTGAAGATTTTTTCGTCAAGTGACACAAATGTCCTCCTTATCAGCCCTACAATTCTATTGTCTTTGTTTATCTTTTCCGCTAAATGTTCTGAGAAATTTAACTTATTGTCTATCACTACTCCTATATCCTTTTCTGCATTCACTTCCTCCATCGCTTCATACATACTGTATCCTACCTTGTCTATGTTGCTTGTCCCAATCCGCATGTACTTGCATTTTTTGGATAAAAAGGTATTAACCCTTGTCTAGCAGGGGGGGGGGGGGGGGTGGCGCTTATTTGGGCATATTCAGGCCATCCTGCATGATAAATCAAGTATCTGCATGAAAAAAACTGTATTTAGCAAAAAACTAGGCGCTAAAAGCTTCAAAATGAGACCAGAACGAGCTACGTAGCACTCGTGGTTCTCATACAGTGATACCAGTAACATGGGAGTTTAGCGTATAGCGGCATATTTTTCCCAGCTATGCTCACTACTGGCTACACTGCCGGCCTCTCGAGAACACAGGGAACATGAGTTAATGGGCGGCGGTAAGCCCTGGGAGTCGGCTGTCTGGCCCGCTGCGCTCCCGGCCATTTGCACTCGATTTTAACCCTTTAAAAGCCTTAATAATGCTCCTAACTTGCTGCAAATTGGAACCGGACTTAATTCCGACCCCGATCTTTAAGGGTTAACCAATGCTCGGACCATCCCTTCATGCCCTCCACATCTCCTTGAAGCAAACCCACATCTTCCTTACTCCTCACTCTTCTATACAGCTTAGTGTCATCCGCATACAGGTATACCTCACTTCCATTAGTTATAACTTCAGGTAAGTCGTTGATAAATATAACTAACAGTAGTGGTCCCAACACAGATCCCTGAGGAACCCCACTTGTAATTTCCCTCCACCCCGAGCCTATTCCATTCACCAGCACCCTCTGTCTCCGATCTTTCAGGAAGGCTTCTATCCATTTCACACATTTCTCCCCTATATTATAGCTTCTAACTTTCTCTATTAACCTTTTATGTGGGACCTTATCGAAGGCCTTCATAAAATCACAATATACCACGTCTATTACATCACCAGCTCTCCTGAGCTATCAGAAGAGACTGGATGACTCCGTTGTCGACGCCTGCCCGGGATGTAACACAGCACCCCATACCATTAAACACATCATAGAAGACTGCATTTCACACAACCACTTACGCCAACAACACAATCTACACTCAATGAGAGCTCTGTGGGAAAGCCCGATCGTGGCCATGGCCTTCCTCAGGGACTCGGGGCTGTTCGGCCAGGCAGCTTAGGGTACAACAACAACAACAACAACAACCTACTGTAGTAGTCTACTATCACTAACAGGGATTCTCCTGTTGGTAAAGGCCCCAACAGGTCTGCGCTACAATCCTGCCACGGTCCACTGGGAGGCAAGACCTGTGACATTGGTTCAGGTGCTGGGCAATCACCCACTGCTTGGCACCCTTGACAAGTCTTGCATCTTTTCTCCACATCTGCATCAATTTTAGGCCCCCCACACTTTACTTCGCAACCTGTATTTTGTTTTTACTATACCCTGGTGTCCTTCATGGGCTAGCTCAAGTACCCTATCCCTCAAGCTTTGTGGTATCACAATCCTGTTGCCTCTTAGCAAGAGTTCACCATAAACACAAAGTTCTTCTTTAATAGGAAAGCATGGTGTAGCTTTAGTAAGCCTCCAGTCTCCAGTTTTAATACTGGTTTTTACCCTCTGTAACTGATCATCATTGATGGACTCTTGCTCAATCTCTCTTGCTGATAAAGCAACAGGAACATTGCTCTCCACTACTGCCCGAACATAGTCATAAGTTTCACCTTTGTCCCTCTGTACTCCAGAATTCAGCCTAGATAACACATCAGCAATATTGCCTACACCCGGTTGGTATACAACATTAATATCATATGCCTGCAGCCTGAGTACCCACCTCTCTACTCGGGCTGACGGTTTTGATCTAGATGAATAGATGAACTTTAATGGTTTGTGGTCAGTTTCTAATTCAAATTTACGACCAAATACATACAGATTAAACCTCTCGCATGCCCACACTAGTGCCAGTGCTTCTCTTTCTGTCTGGCTATACCTGCGCTCGACGTCTGTCAAGCTCCTGGAGGCATAGGATATTACCCTCCATAGACCACCTAGCAGCTGAAGTAAAATTGCCCCTAGCCCAGTTGGCGAGGCATCTGCTACAATCCTTGTTTTACAATTTGGCTTGAAATATGCAAGTACTCTTGTTGACGTTAGACATTCTTTCAAATGGTCAAAACTTCTCTGTTGCTCAGACTTGTGGACCAACAGCCATTGGTACACAATAAAGCCTTGCTATTGGCAATTGTATTGGTATGGCGCTACAGAGGCTGGTTGGGTGTGGATAGGTGCCACAGGGGACTCTACTATTCTTACCTGGGTGCTGTTTGACGCCATGCCAGAGTCGGTCACAATGTTTGCATGGTGGGGTAGTGTTGTGGCAGGATTTTGTTGTTCTAAAGTCCAAGTTGACTAATGGACAGAAGAGTCTTGGTATGGTACTCCATTCCATCGAACGTATCCTGGGAAGATTGAGAGTACAGTATTAGATATAGATAGATAGATAGATAGATAGATAGATAAGAGAGATAGCCTACCCAGTACAGTACAGTACGGTACCGTTTCACCTGTCGGCAAGGTGTCAAACAAGAGCCGAGTCCAATATTTTAGTCTTTGTTATTGTGCAGTATATGAAAAGTTAACATTATGGTTTATAGTTCAAATTATATCTTTAGAAGTGATAAAATGGCCAAAACAATGCCATTTCATGTTAATTTTCTTGTATTCTTTCTCATATTCATTACATACATACATAACATTTTAGACTGAGTGCTCCACACATAGGTGCAGTTTCAGTCTCTTGTCTTAATGGCGGCGTTCCAGGCAACCCTGTTAAGGGCTGCTTCACTTGTCAAGTTTTTGGATTCGAGATTGGCACGTATAGTCCGATCCCAGCCTCCCAGGTCTTCCTTGGTCCAGCTCCCTCCACAATCACAGACCTGCATCGTTTCACCCAATTTTGTTCATCCATTCTCTCCACATGCCCATACTATCCCAGTCTATTGCCGAATGCCGTGATCCTCGAAAGGATGGCCATGAATGAATCGCCCCCATGCACTTCTGTCCACAGTCAGCTAATACCCCTCATCCCATCCAGCACTGCTTTCACGAATATAATTCTTAAGTCCATCCTTCCACCTCTCTCTCGGTTTATATTTCCCTCTTTGTCCTTCCACCACACTCTTGTACACTCTTTTGGTCATTCTCTCGCTTCCCATATGTTCCACATGGCCGAACCATCTCAAGGTGTTCCTTTTGACACTTTCCAGTACATCTACATTCACACCACACTGCTCTCGTAGTTCCTCATTTGTTTGTCTATTCCTCCATGTAACTTCGCACGCACTTCTTAAGTAGCTCAATTCCACCCCTCTCACTCTTGGTTTGTCTATCTCCAACAACGTCCATGCTTCACTCCCATATGTCAATATCGGGATTACCACACTGGCACACTATCATGAGAGGACTTTCTTTACTTTTGTAGGTACCCGATCCGGGGTAATTTAGGACATGTGATCTAAGTACAGTACAAACATTCATAGAAAAGAAAATGAAGGCATATGACTACCCTGGGATTCCGGTATGAACTCTGACGTGTGTGGGGCTAATTCGGTCATGTGTGGGCTCTTTTGGACTTGTGTGGACTGTCAAAACTTTATTTATTTGTTTATTTATATATCTGTTTGTTTACTGTATATATCTTATTAATAGTATGATTCCTATCAATCCCCTCCCAATCTCTCTTATATCCCTTTGCCCCACTGTCTCCCCTCTCCCACACTACTGGACCTGGTCTCTCTCCCTCTCATCCCTCCTGCTCTTTCTCTCACACTCCCCCTTTTTTTCTTTTGTAATTAAATGGCCTTTTCCTCTTCTTGTCTCACTCCTCCACACTTTCTCTCTCCTTCTCTCCCCAACTCTCTTTCCCAGTCTCCTCCCTTCCCTTCTCTCTTTCTCCTCCCCGTCTCTCTTTCTCCCTCTCACCCTACATTCTCCCCCTCCCTTTTTTCTCCCTCTATGCTGCATCTCCTCCCTTTTCACCACTCTCTCTCTCTACCCCTTTCTGCTAGTGTTCTTGTTTCCTATTCCATTTCCACTCAACCAGCTGTGCTTTCATTCTCCTTCCCCTTAACTATACTCTGTTACTTTGCAACGGACGGTAAATTGCAAAGTTTCCTTCAAGATTTCTCAGTTATTTTAAAGATTTTGTAGTGAAATATGGTGCTAATTATCTAAACTTGGTCTTAATATGATGCAGAGACATGGTAGTTTTTCTTACAGTTTCTTACAGTAGATCCTCCGGAAAAAGGCAAACTATGCCTGTGTATCCAGCTCAGTACCAGTACTTGCACTGCTGCGGTCGTTCACGGTGTTGGCGGCGGCGGTAGTATATTGTTCCATTAAGTCTTGAGAAATCAGTTGCCAAGGGATTTAATTTACCGTCAGATGAAATGAAACCGAGTACTGTATAGTCAGTTCTCCATTTTGTTTTTTACGAAGTTGGAGGAAGTTATGTTTTTGTCTCCATTTGTCTGTCTGTGTCCGTTTGTCTGCAAACAAGATATCTCGCAAAGTTATGAACCAATTTTCACAAAATTTAGTTGGTTGATAGGATATGCACCAAGTAAGAAGTGATTAAATTTAGGAAGAGATTGGTAGAACGCATACCTCCGCCAGAATAAGCAGCTCACAAAGTTATGAACTGATTCTACCAATTTGCTGGACATATAGGATATTAGGCAAGGAAGAAGTGATTCAATTTAGCAGGTAATCTATAGAGCACATACCTCCGCCAGCGTAGGCACCTCACAGACTTGTGAACCAATTCTCACAAAATGTTCTGGTTATAAAGGATATTTGGCAAGGACAAAATTATTCAATTTAGCAGGTGATCATTATAATGCACACCTCCACCAGTGTAGGTGGAGGTAAGCGCTCTACCAAGTGCCTCTCTAGTTTACAGCAGTTTATGCTACCTGTTCTGCTTCTCTACTTTCAGTCTGTGGATCATTTTCTTATAGTAACATCTACATCTAATGCTGGTACTGGTTCATACATACATACAAGTTTAAAGACCATTTTGTCCACAGAGAATGTGGTTACAGTCTCACGTCCTTTATGGCAGCTTTCCAGGCAGCCCTGTCGTCAAGTTCTTTATTTTGAGATCAGACCGGAGTACCCGAGCCCACGTCAATTTAGGTCCACCCCTACGCGCAGCTCCCCCCACGTTCACAGTCCGGCATTTCTTCACCCAGTTCAATGCAAAAATACCAGATTTTTCCCCCTGTCCGAATTGACCCATTTTGCAATTAAATTTTGAATAATTCATTAAATCTCCAATTTAGAACAACTAATGAAGATAATGCCAATTAGTTATTTTTTACTTTGACACTACAATAGAGTACACCAGGACACCCATGAGTTTACTGTATCTACTCTTCACCACCCCCCCCATCACCCCCACCCCCACCCCATCCTCGTGCAGCAGCACCCAACGTACATCGTGCACATAACATTAACATTCTTCAACTGAACATAGATGGCATCAACACAAAGAAACACGAACTCTCACACTTCATCAAACAACACAACATACACATTGCCATCTTACAAGAAACAAAACTCCGCACAACACAAAAAACACCCACATTTCATAATTTCACCACCATCAGACAAGACCGGGCTGTCGGCGGGGGCGGTGGACTCATCACCCTGGTACACAAAGAAATATCATACATAGTAACCAGTGTACAAACCAAATCACTCCTCCCCCCAAATGATAACACAACAGAAATACAGTCAATTAAAATACGCACTGGCAACAACTCCAACATAACCATCATAAACACATACATCCCTCCCCAAACATCCCCTACAGTACCAAATGAATACAGACCACACTTACAACACATCACAAACACCCCACACACCCCACACATCATCCTGGGTGGTGACTTCAACGCCAAGACGTCGGCCTGGTTTGTCGACAACCCCGACACAGACAGAGGGCTGGTACTACAAAACCAAACCGATAACCTCATCATCCTTAACGACATCCATCAACATACCCATATTCCTCACCAAGCCCTCTATAACCCATCATCTCCAGACATCACCTTTTGCTCCCCAGAACTCGCCCCCACAACATCCTGGAGGGTGGTCAGAACCTTAGGCTCTGACCACCTCCCGATCATTATCACCACCAAAACCAGACTCACCCCAGCTAGCCACAAACACACATACACCAACTATAAAAGAGCTAACTGGGAAGCATTCACAAATGAGACAGAACAACACTTCACAACTCTAAACAGTACACCCATCACTAACATCAACAATGCTGTACACATACTCAATAAAACTATCCAAAACGCTGACAAGAAACACATTCCAAGAGGTAACAGAAAAAGACACAACCCCAACTTCACACCAGAAATTCAAAACCTCATCAGACAACGCGACATACTGAAACACTCCCCAGCACCCCACACACAAGACATCACACAACAAATTCAAGCACTCAACACCCAAACTAACAACAAAATACAAGAACAACAAAAACTAAATTGGAATAACTTCCTACAAACACTTGATCACAAAACAAACCCCAAAAAACTATACAAAACACTAAACAGCATCACACTTTCCAACAGCAACACAACACAATCACATGCTGCAATCACAACAACAGACTCTACTCCTTCATGTAAACAACAAGCAAACACTCTCATCAATCACTTTTCACATGTCAGCCACCTAAAACCTCACAAAGACGACCGACGTGTCATCCGACGTAAGAGACAATTCCCCACAGACCCTGACTATACACCCTTCACCAATCACCAGACAAAGCATATCATCAACAATCTCAAGCACTCACCCGCCTGTGGCCTAGACAACATAAGCAACATACACCTCAGACACCTGGGACCACAAGGCATACAAGCACTCACTAACATATCAAACTACAGCTATTCACACAACACAATACCAGACATTTGGAAGCATGGTATCATCATCACTTTCCCCAAACCCAACAAAGACCCCACGCTACCCTCCTCGCACCGCCCCATCACACTCCTTTGCTCCCCCTCCAAAGTCATGGAACGCCTAGTATTACAACTAATTAAACCTGACCTACCCCTAGCTCCAACACAACATGGCTTTAGGCCACTGCACTCCACAAACACTCTTCTCACAGACCTTACACAAAGAGCTTTCGACGGCATCAATTCAGCTAGACCACCACACAGATCACTATTAGCCACACTCGACATTAGTAAAGCCTTCGATGCCATCCCCCGCCACAACCTAACAAACAAAATCTACAACACAAACATGCACAACAACACAAAACGGTGGCTGGCCAACTTCCTAGCAGGCAGATGTGCACACGTATCTTTTGCCGGTCAGTCATCTAAAATCAGAAACTTTCCAAACGGAGTCCCACAAGGATCCGTCCTATCGCCCGCACTCTTCAATCTGTACATGCACGATATAACTACACCCAATACGCCCCAAATAAACTTAGCCTCCTATGCAGATGACATAACACTCACATGCACACACCATGACCCAAAAAGAGCAACAGATCTCCTTCAACCCTATCTCAACACACTACATGGCTGGTGCACTACAAACAGACTTAATCTAGCCCCAGCCAAATCCACCGCAACCCTGCTCACAAGTTGGACAGGAGAACACGAATACATCCCTCAACTCACCATAAACAACACACCCCTAACACATACACACACACCCAAAATCCTAGGAGTAACATATGATACTCATATGACATTCAAACAGCACACCACAAACATTAAAAAGAAACTGACACCCAGACTTAACGCCCTCAGGTCACTTGCTCACACAAAATTTGGACACAACAAAGAAACTACCACCACAGTATATAAACAATACATAAGATCAGTGATGGAATACGCAAGCCCAGCCTGGGCTTCTAACCTAGCTGAAACACATCATAAGACCTTACAGACTATTCAAAACAAAGCCCTGAAGATCATTACAGGCTGCACAGCTACTGCACCCACAGATCACCTACATCAAGAAACCAAAATCCTCAAAGTCAAAGACCATCTGGACATGAGAGGCACTCAATTCCTGGCAGCAGCCTCCACGAACCAAGACCACCCACTAAACTACATGGCAACACACCCACAGACACCAAGATATATCAAAACAACACCCAGCACACGGTATCACACACAATTATTGTCCTCTCTCCCTCCCTGCCCACCCCGAACCAACATCCAGAAGCACATCCATACTCATATCTCTCACCGATCCATCCACTCACTCACAGACAACACACAGCTGCATGCACGACCTCCCGAAATCCATCCTTCCGAATCCTCCCTTCCTCGCGAGGACAGAGTCCACCTGGCCAGGCTGAGATGCGGACACCATCCAGCTCTCCTGAGCTATCAGAAGAGACTGGATGACTCCGTTGTCGACGCCTGCCCGGGATGTAACACAGCACCCCATACCATTAAACACATCATAGAAGACTGCATTTCACACAACCACTTACGCCAACAACACAATCTACACTCAATGAGAGCTCTGTGGGAAAGCCCGATCGTGGCCATGGCCTTTCTCAGGGACTCGGGGCTGTTCGGCCAGGCAGCTTAGGGAACAACAACAACAACAACAACTCTTCACTATTCTTGGCAACAAAAAAAGTTTGCTAAAATTACAAATTTTAATATATTTTATGCGCTTGGTTTTCAATTATTATTCGGTACTTGTATCGGTATATCTAATACTATACTGTACATTATATCTATCTATTGCCGGATGCCGTGATACCCGAAGGGGTGGCCACGAACGAAACGGCCCCATGCATCTCTGTCCCCAGTATATAATATAGATATTTTACCACAAAATTAAGAGAAACATAATGAAAAATAGAGCGAAAACAAATTTCTAATATATTCTTTCATTAATAAATTGTGAATTTAATTAATTTTTAATTGGGACAGTCCGAATTGGCCCCAAGTCTGAATTGCCCCCCCAGTTGACGGTACAAATTTCTGAACCCCCTAAACTCCCAGGAATTACATTACTGTATACAAGAACCTGCGTCTGTTCCAGAAACAAGTAATTCTGGATCTACTAGAGGCACAAGCAGGCACAGCCTTCCGTCTCATTAACTCGCGTCCACTCACCAATTCTCTGCAGTCTCTCTCTCTCCGCCGAAATGTTGCATCTCTCTCACTATTCTACCGCTATTGCAATAATCATTGTTCCTCAGATCTCTGTCAGTGTATTCCATCCCCTCTTCGTAGAGCACGTAGCACCCGTCTTGCAATACCATCCCACCCCTACTCTGTGCAACTCTCCAACCCAAGAGTGAAACGTTATTCTCAGTCTTTCTTCTATTCAACAGCTGAGCTCTGGAACTTTCTCCCTGAATCAATCTTTCCCTCTTCCTATGACTTAAATTGCTTCAAACTATGTGTGTCCAGGCATTTGGGCTCAAACGTCCCTTGATTTTGGCCCCGTCACTCTTTCAACTCTGGGGGAGGCACTCGCTACAGACAGTTCTGTCTTTGTCTTCCTCACTCGCATAAAAAACAAAAAAAAAAAAACAAAAAAAAACACACACACACACACATATACACCAAGAGCCCAACCACAAGCAGAGGCAGGGGTTTGCACCACACACACTGTGATGAGTACCAGAAGAACCACAGATTCCCCCCCCCCCAAGTACTGTACCTGGCACCAATCACAATAAACGGTGCCATGTGTGCTACAATACTGTCCACAGCACAACAACTTATGAGTGCCTGGAATGCAATGTGGGTGCTGCTTCACAGACTATCACAACCAATCAAACTATTGAAGTGCCAGAGACTTGAAACCGTAGTGAAAGTGACACATATACAGTATATCAGTGAAAGTGCAAATTACTGGTACACAAATAATAACAGGGAGCAAAAGTGACACCCAAATCATTATTATTATAAATATAATAATATGGAGAGAGGGCATGGCAAGCAAGGGTTTAAGAGTCAATATTACCAAACCTAGGTTGTTGTTGTTGTTGTTTTTCCCCAAGCTGCCTGGCCGAACAGCCCCAAGGCCCCGAGCAAGGCCAAGGCCACAACCGAGCGCCCCCACAGAACCCTCCCCGCCGACCACAATAAAGCCTGGGTGACCGAAGCCACTCCACGGCGGGGAGCTGAGGAGGGCGCGGAAACGCCCGGGAAACCAAAGCCCCACCCAGGGCCCTGTGCCCCTCAGCAATTATGAAGAGAAAGTTGAGGGGCAAAGGAAAGATGTGACGCTTTGGCTTCCAATCTTGGTAGATTAGGAGGTCAATCCACGCAAGAGACGCCGTCACTTGAGATCTAGAAAAAAATATAAGTAAAAGGAACAGTCAGAGTAAGCTATGGGTACCTAGGTTATGCATTGTAGATTGAGACTAGGCAATATGGCAAAGAGCCCATGTGCAGTGTGTGGAAAGGGTGTGGCCGCTAACTCGATTCGATGTAGCATATGTCGATGTTGGGTGAACCATGGGAGTAAGCGCTGTACAGTAGTAGAATAAAAGGACCCCTGCCGAGGGATAAATCAGAAATAGAGAAATTTGAGTGCGTAGTGAGCAAAGGCGAGCTTGTGTTAGATGATGATCCTGTGGCTGTGAATTTTGGAAATGAGTCATTGGAGCTGGTGGACAAGTTTTGTTACCTAGGAGATACCATCTCTGTCGGTGGTGGGGCCGAGGCTGCCACTGTCGCTAGAATTAGATGTGGCTGGGGGAAGTTCAGAGAACTGCTGCCAGTTCTGAGCATGAAAAGAATGTCTCTCCCCCTGAAGGGAAAGGTGTATGCCTCATGTGTTAGAAGTGCAATGACGTATGCCTCAGAAACATGGGCCGTTAAAGTAGAGGATGTCAACAGAATGGAATGTAATGAGATGAGAATGGTTAGGTGGATGTGTGGGGCCAGGCTGCAGGATAGAATAACAAATGATGAGCTGAGGAGACTCTTAGGTATAAAGAATATTAGCGAGGAGATGCGTACAAGTAGACTGGGATGGTATGGACATGTGGAAAGAATGGATGAACAAAATTGGGTGAAAAGATACAGGTCTATGATTGTGGAGGGAGCTGCACCAAGGGGTGGACCAAGGAAGACCTGGGATCGGACTGTATGTGCTGATCTCAAATCCAAAAACTTGACAAGTGAAGCAGCCCTTAACAGGGTTGCCTGGAATGCCGCCATTAGGACAAGAGACTGAAACTGCACTTATGTGTGGAGCACTCAGTCTTAAAATGCTATGTACTGGTATGTATGTGTAATACCTAAAAGTGACATAGCCTACTAGTAAGTGGAAGTGACACCTAAAATCATGTACTGTATACCAATAAATGGCAGTGATAGTTACACATAAAAAGTGCTACCAAATACAAAATAACATATTAGTTATTGAAAGTGACACAAGAACATGATAATAATAGACAACAACATACAGTACTAGTAAGTGGATGTGACACCTCTAAAATTGTGTACTGTACACCCATAATGACAGTGAAAATAACACAAATATCAATTTGAGTACAGTACTGAGTGAAAGTGACACTATAATGGCAGGTGTGGTGGAGTGGTCTTGCCACTGGCCTGGTAATCCAAAGGTACCGGGTTCAAATCCCGATGTATCAATGGGAAGATATTATTGGGATGGAATTTGTGATGTACCTGGTATCAGTGCATTACCACAAGCCCACCGAAACGTCAATAAAATACCCTCATTGTTCCCTGATTAAATAGCACTGTATGAATATTCCCATATTCAAAATATGCTATATGCAATGCCTGGTGAGTTATCTGCTCAACAGGTGGCGTTGTGTGTGTGTAAGTGTGAGAGTCCGAGTAGGGGGTGAGACAGTGAAGCACGGGAACGAGGTGGCTTCAGAGATGGGGTAGTTTCGGGCCATGAGTGAGCACCGTGCCTCATGTGAAGGCAAGATGGCAGGTGCTCGTTGTACTCTACGTGCTTCACATGTCTCACTCCCTAGACTGGAACAAGACCTCACAGGCTTCACTGTTCATTGCAAAGCGGTGAATGTTAAGGCTCTCAGCCTATGCCCGAGAGGAAGTAAGTTGGAATATAGAAAATAAAAAAAAATAAAAAATAAAAATAAAAATAAACAATAAATATGACATCATCACCAATCAGTATGTCAGTAGCCAGCCCTTACTCCCACTTGTAAGGGTTATTGAGGATCAGCAAGACATGAGAAAGGAAAAAAAGAGGTGACAGGAAAAGAAAACATACCGGTATAACAGTTTGCCCTCAACAAGCAAGCACAAAAGCATTCAGAAGCAACAATCACTCATACAGCACCAGCTGTAGTGAGCGAGGCAATCAATAAAATGAAGGACGGTAAAGCTCCAGGGTGCTCTAACATTGTCGCTGAGATGATAAAAGCCTCAGGGGAGACTGGTGTCAACTTAGTCACTGAGTTGATAAAAAACATTATTAAAGATGAGAAAATCCCAGAGGATTGGCACAAAAGTGTAATACTAAATATATACAGTACAAAGGAAAAGGGGATGCGCTAGATAGAGGTAATTATAGGGGCCTGACAATGCTTGACCAAATCATGAAGGTCGGTGAGACAGTCTTTGAGGGTTTGATCAGGCAAAGCATCTCCATTGATGATATGCAGTTTGGTTTTATGCCAGGACGTGGTACAACCGATGCTATCTTCATAGTCAGGCAGATACAGGAAAGATACTTACTAAAAGTCAGGGATCTTTACTTTGTGTTTGTAGACCTGGAGAAAACCTTTGACAGGGTGCCTAGAGATGTTGTGCAGTGGGCTATGAGGAAACTTGGTGTGGAAGAGTGGCTGGTGCGTGTGATAATGAAGATGTATGAGGATTCGCGAAGTGCGGTGAGGGTTAAGGGTGTACTGAGTGATGAGTTCGCAGTCCGTGTTGGGGTTCATCAGGGTTCAGTGTTAAGCCCCCTCCTCTTTATTATGGTCCTGGAGGCACTGTCTAGAATTTTTAGAGGCGGACTCCCGTTGGAACTATTTTATGCAGACGATTTAGTCCTAATAGCTGACAATATGCAAGATGTTGAGGCCAAATTCAGAAGATGGAGAGTGGGCATGGCAAGCAAGGGTTTAAGGGTCAATATTAATAAAACCAAGGTTATGCATTGTAGATTGAAACAAGGCAATGTGGAAAAGAGCAGTGCATACCCATGTGCAGTGTGTGGAAAGGGTGTGGGCGTAAACGCGATTCAATGTAGCATCTGTCGACACTGGGTGCACCATGGGAGTAAGCGCTGTAGTAGAATAAAGGGACCCCTGCCGAAGGATAAGTCAGAAATAGAGAAATTTAAGTGTGTAGTGTGCAAAGCCGAGCTTGTGTTAAGTGATGATCCTGTGGCTGTGAATTTTGGAAATGAGTCATTGGAGCTGGTGGGCAAGTTTTGTTACCTAGGAGATACCATCTCTGTCGGTGGTGGGGCCGAGGCTGCCACTGTCGCTAGAATTAGATGTGGCTGGGGGAAGTTCAGAGAACTGCTGCCAATTCTGACCATGAAAAGAATGCCTCTCCCCCTGAAGGGAAAGGGGGCCTTCATCTTATGGTGGAGGAAAAAAAGAACATGCCCCACACATACTACTGCGTGTCGTACAAGGCGACTAATAGGGGGGATGGCGGTAGACTTGTGGACCAACAGCCATTGGTACACAATAAAGCCTTGCTATTGGCAATTGTATTGGTATGGCACTACAGAGGCTGGTTGGGTGTGGATAGGTGCCACAGGGGACTCTACTATTCTTACCTGGGTGCTGCTTGACGCCATGCCAGAGTCGGTCACAATGTTTGCATGGTGGGGTAGTGTTGTGGCAGGATTTTGTTGTTCTAAAGTCCAAGTTGACTAATGGACAGAAGAGTCTTGGTATGGTACTCCATTCCATCGAACGTATCCTGGGAAGATTGAGAGTACAGTATTAGATATAGATAGATAGATAGATAGATAGATAGATAGATAGATAGATAAGAGAGATAGCCTACCCAGTACAGTACAGTACGGTACCGTTTCACCTGTCGGCAAGGTGTCAAACAAGAGCCGAGTCCAATATTTTAGTCTTTGTTATTGTGCAGTATATGAAAAGTTAACATTATGGTTTATAGTTCAAATTATATCTTTAGAAGTGATAAAATGGCCAAAACAATGCCATTTCATGTTAATTTTCTTGTATTCTTTCTCATATTCATTACATACATACATACAATTTTAAGACTGAGTGCTCCACGCATAGGTGCAGTTTCAGTCTCTTGTCCTAATGGCGGCGTTCCAGGCAACCCTGTTAAGGGCTGCTTCACTTGTCAAGTTTTTGGATTCGAGATTGGCACGTATAGTCCGATCCCAGCCTCCCAGGTCTTCCTTGGTGCAGCTCCCTCCACAATCACAGACCTGCATCGTTTCACCCAATTTTGTTCATCCATTCTCTCCACATGCCCATACTATCCCAGTCTATTGCCGAATGCCGTGATCCTCGAAGGGATGGCCATGAATGAATCGCCCCCATGCACTTCTGTCCACAGCCAGCTAATACCCCTCATCCCATCCAGCACTGCTTTTACAAATATAATTCTTAAGTCCATCCTTCCACCTCTCTCTCGGTTTATCTCTCCCTCTTTGTCCTTCCACCTCACTCTTGTACACTCTTGGTCATTCTCTCGCTTCCCATATGTTCCACATGGCCGAACCATCTCAAGGTGTTCCTTTTGACACTTTCCAGTACATCTACATTCACACCACACTGCTCTCGTAGTTTCTCATTTGTTTGTCTATTCCTCCATGTAACTTCGCACGCACTTCTTAAGTAGCTCAATTCCACCCCTCTCGCTCTTGGTTTGTCTATCTCCAACAACGTCCATGCTTCACTCCCATATGTCAATATCGGGATTACCACACTGGCACACTATCATGAGAGGACTTTCTTTACTTCCATGCTGACCACCCTATTTCATGTTACCGGTACTGCTTTCAGCGTTCTTACAACCCTCTTCCCCTATTGCACCCTCTCCCATTCATTCAAGTCTATAACAAAAATTACTCTGGTTTTACACCATGGCTGTCTGTAAATTTTTATACTATATCACCATTTTGATTACTTGGGCTCAATGAAGAGTTTGCATTGAAATATGTAGTCTATCTATCTATCTATTGCCTGACGCCGTGATCCCCGAAGGGGTAGCCACGAACGAACCGCCCCCATGCACCTCTGTCCCCAGTCAGTCGACGCCCCTCCCCCCAACCAGCACCGCCTTCGTTCATGTAGTTCCTCACTCCATCCTTCCACCTCATATTCGGTCTACCTCTCCCCCTCTGTCCCTCCACCTCGCTCTCGTACACCCTCTTAGTCATTCTCTCGCTTTCCATACTGAGATGCGGTCTCAGGATGATAAGACCGCATCTCTAGCTGCCACTAAACCTGCAGCCAACCCTACTCCTGCCAGCCACTCTGCTCCTGCCCGCCTCGCCCGCATATCAACGAGACAGGTGGCACACATAAGACCTGAGTGGACTACACCAGTATACCCTGCCCAGCCAGCTTCTATGGCCCCTACCACCAGAGAGAAAAATCAGAGGGGTAACTACGCTAAACACCCAGCTAACCACCCTAGACTTCCCCAGCCTGATCAACCAGCTACAGGTGGTACTCCTTTATTTTCCAACTTACCTTTCATCTCCCCCATCAAGGACTGCCAAACTGCTCCAGACTTTCACTCTCTATTCCCTAGTCTGCCATTTATATCACCCATCAAAACCCCTCCGGATCTTGCAGCCATCCAAGTCATGTCCTATTCCCGGGCTAGGATGGCGCATAAACCAGCAGTTCAACCCATGCAGCAGTTCAAAAAAACCTTTCCTTATATGTATCATCCTGCACATGCCATTTCTCATCCACTTCCTCCCCCACCAGGAAGTGATCCCCCCATCTTATAACAGAATCTGCCCGGGGCATCTAGCTACAAGGTACAGCCAGAGTCCAGGCGCACCACCCCCAGAGCTACAAGGGCATAACCACCACGCGCCAAACGCCCTTGATCCTCTCAAGCCGGGCGCCTTAAGTAGGGCCAAGAAGATTGCCTTATACTCACCCAGCCTGGACATCATAAACTAAGCTTGCCATTTGGTATTCTTTAGTTCAGGGTAAGAACAGCCAGAGATAGCTGGTGTTCAACTTGTCAGTTGTGTGCTGTGATCGAAGATCTACCAGGTCGGGTTCCCCCCATCAGGAAGAGGACTAGCTTGGGCAACCCACTTTGGGCTCCCCCTTTCTGGCCTTCGATGCGGTGCACAAATCAAGTACCAAAGGATTCCTACCTTGTTTTGTTCAAGGGATTATGAGGATAGTGTAATAACTAGAGATCTACCAGATCGGGTTCCCCCCATCAGGAAGAGGACTAATTTTGGGCAACCCACTTTGGGCTCCCCTTTCTGGATTCTCTTTTTGTTACATGGTTCTGATAGTTCCACGAACTAGCAAGGAAGGAAGACACTTACCTTGACCCCCCTTAGACTACCTATAATGTCACTATCTAGACTGCTTGCCACTCTAGGTAGATCATTATGCTAGTCACCCTAACCCCCCAAACCTTGTAGCAGAACTCCAGCATATCCTTTGGGGATCACTGCACTGTGGGAGTGCAAGAGGAACCCGGTTGTCCCGTGGTAGGCGCCAAGGTCTAAGGAATCATCTTGTGACTCACCCTGGACCAGTAGCTGGAGTCATCACGCCCAGCCGCCCCCCCCCTGGACCAACTTCCGGAGTCATCACGCCCAGCCGCCCTCCGGACTACTGGATCCTCCCTCGATCTATGGGCCCTCCTCTTCACTACAGCTCTCCTTTAAGTGCTTTTGTACCGTTTCTGGGTATAGAGTTGACTCAGGGTTGTGGTAGAAGTTATCTTCAAGGGTTCTCATTAACATTACGTCTTGCGAGAAGTCTTTCTTCTCCCTACTTAAATTGACGTTAATTAGCCCACTTGCCGGGACCCATTATACATACCTATCAGGGGATCCTTATATATGCACCTTCCCGGGTTATTGGTCTCCCATAGCCCGACAGAGGGGGCGTGCTTATATAAGACCCATAGCATCAAACACAAACACATATTTACACGTAATCTAGTCCCTTTGTATAACTTCTAGCCTAATTCATTTAACATTCTGTCAGGTTCATAACTCGAATAGATTTCACTCTATCTCAGCTCCCGACGATTGTTGCCTCAGCCTTCAGCACCCTGCTAGTACACAATTAGAGTTAAGGATTAATCTTTGCCAGGTGAGATCTAGCACACCTATAGTATTAATATCATTTGTGAGCCTTTCCGAGCCCACTTCATTGTTGATGACCACTTGGCCATTATTGCTTTAGAGTCAGTTAACGTCACTATATGCCGGGGACATCATTGCATGATCCAGACGGCATTTGCCATTACTGCACTCTTGTCTTTTGTTGAGATCCTCTCTGAGATCTATTTGGGTAGGAGGTGTACCTCCACCATTTTGGATACCTTATAATTGTATCCTAGGAGTATTATTATTACCTTGAGTCCGGACCCATTGTCCGACTCCTATTGCTTACTTGATAACCTGATTATTGTATGTCTTAATTATTCTTATTGTTGTTGATGATCTCCAGGTTACAGGTATAAAATATATGTCTTGCTCCTCCATGAACCAGGTGTTAAACTGAATAAAACCCATGTTAACTTGTTACCTGTGTACTAACTATCCTGCCGTGTTGTCTCTTTATTTAAAGTTTAAGGTATACCTATCCAGTTAGAGAGCTGCTCATTGTACAAAGAATATCTCGCGTTCCAATTTGGACCGGGCATAACACATACGTTCCATATGGCCGAACCATCTCAAGTTGTTCCTTTTCACACTTTCCAGCACATCTACCTCCACACCACACCTCCTTCTTACTTCCTCATTAGTCTGTCTATCCCTCCATGTAACTCCGCACGCACTCCTTAACCTCTGAAGTGCGCATGGGGGTAATTGGAAACGTCCCCCTGTGCTGACGTATTTGAGGTGTTTCCGTCACTAAAATATTCATTGTGCCATTAATAGCATTAATACTTATCCATATGCGCCTATTATGGGTTGATTATAAAGGTATTAACCTGAAACAACAATAAAACGAGTGAAAACAGCGTTTGGATGGTCAAAATCGGAGATATAGCCCGCGAGTTGTATAATGTATGGGTGAGGCAATCTGCTTTCCTGCCAATTTCCCCCAAGGCCACTGAGACACAGTCGATCGATACTCTCTCTCTCTCTCTCTTGCACTCGCTTGCTATCAGTGATGACCACACCCTCCAATCGGATTTCTAATGTTAGCACGAAAATATACCTGGGAATAACAGGGAAAATAGGTGATAACTGAAGGAGAGGAGGAAAGTGGGGAAGGAGGGGAGGTAGAGGACTGAGATTTTGCATGGCCCAGGGGCCAAAAAAAATAAAAAAATAAAAAAATATTTTTTTTTTTTTTTTTTTTCGATGTCAAAAGTTGATTTTTTTTTTCTCTGACTCTTAAGAGTCTCCCCGCAGTGCGCCGGGGGAACTCTTAAGAGTCTCCCCGCAGCTCCCGGGTTAAGTAATTAATTTCCACTGCTCTCACTCTTGGTCTGAGTCTCTCAACCAACGTCCATGCTTCGCTTCCGTAAGTCAGTGTCGGGATTACCACACTGTCATGCAAGGACTTCTTCACTTCCATACTGACCACCCTATTTCTTGTTACTGCTTTTAGCGTTCCTACAACCCTCTTCCCCTGTTGTACCCTCTCCCGCACCTCTTCATCCATAGTCCCATCTTTACTCAACACACTGCCCAGATACTTAAAAGAGTTGACGATCTCCATAGCCTGACCGTTCAGCTTCACCTCACACTCTGTGACTTCACCCCTTTCGAAGACCTTAACCTTGCTCTTCCCCGTATTTACCTTCAAATTCCGTTTTTCGCACACTGTTCCAAACTCATTTACCAGACCCTGCAACTCCCATTCATTATCACTCATCAGAACTGTATCATCCGCAAACAGCAGTATAGGTAGCTTCCACTCAATTCCCTCCCTTTTCAGCGATACACCAACATCCACTGCTCTTGATAATATTTCTTTCATGACTCCATCCATATATACAGTAAACAACCACGGGGACATCACACACCCCTGTTTCAAACCAACATTCAGGTCAAAGAACTCACTCTGCTCACTCTCCACACGTACTGCCGCCTTTGCACCCTCATACATGCTCTTCACTGCTTTCAGCAACTTGCCCTCTACTCCGTATATTCTAAGTACTTTCCACAAACCTTCTCTATCCACTCTGTCATAGGCCTTCTCCAAGTCCATAAAGGCAACATACACCTTTTGTTTCTTCTCCAGATACTTCTCCACAACACAATTCAGGGTAAAAATCTGATCTACACATCCTCTTCCCTTCCTAAAACCTCCCTGCTCGTCGCCTATCCATTTCTCCGTTCTCACTCTCACTCTCTCAATCACTACCCTACTGTATACCTTCCCTACTACGCTTAGAAGACATATTCCTCGGTGGTTACCACACACTCCTCTTTCCCCTTTGCCCTTATATAGGGGGACTATTATGCCAGTCTTCCAGTCATCGGGTGCACTCCCCTTCTCCCATGCTAGTTTGCACATTTTCCATACCCATTCTATCACTATCTCACCACCATACCTCAACATTTCCCCACACACTCCATCTGTTCCTGGTGCTTTCCCCAACTTCACTCTTTTCATGGCTTCCCACACTTCTGACCTCCTGATCCCCACCTCCTCCTCCACTACTTCTCTTCTTCTCCCTCCCATACCATATCCAGCTATGTTTGCTGGCGCTTCATTCCTTTCATTTAGCAACTCACTGAAGTACTCCCTCCATCTTTCGACTCTCTCTTGCTTCTCGGCTAGCATTCTCCCATTCTTATCTTTCACACCCTTACTGTTTCCCTTGCTACCTTCCCTAACTTTCTTGACTTCTTTCCAGAACAGTTTCTTACTCTCCCTCCATTTTACACTCAGATTCCTTCCAAATTCCTCATCTACTCTTCTCTTACTTTCCTTCACTACTCTCTTCACCACCCTCTTACTCTCCACGTACCTCGCTCGTTTCTGTCTCTCGGAATCTTCATTCCCTCTACTACCCAACCACTCTCTATATGCTTTCTTCTTTTCTTCCACAGCTATTCTTACCTCTTCTGTCCACCATGCTGTACCTTTCACTCCCCTCCCTCTTCTCCTCACTCCACACACCTCCTCACATGCTGCACAGATCTCATCCTTAAACACCTTGCTCATCTCCTCCACTTCCTCCATAACTTCCAGGTCGAACCCACCTAGTCGTCTTTCCACTGCTCTCCTGTACTCCTCCCTGACTTCCTCCTCCTGCAACCTCTCCACCCTCCTCACCATTCCACCCTCCTCTCGCCTCCCTCCCGCTCTCCTCACCCACTTCTTTTGTATCCTAACCTTAGCTACCACTATATAATGATCAGACAGACCCCCTCCAATACCCCTATACACCCTAGCATCCATCACAGATTTCTTCATTCGTTCATCCACACATACATAATCAATCAATGACTTTCGTTCCACCACTGTCTTATCTTTCATCGTCAACATCCGTTTCCACGTGTACCTGTGGATCATTCTGTGTCGGAAGAAGGTGTTGGCTATCCACAGCCTCCTCCCCACACATACGTCCACAAGTGCACTACCATTCCCATTCACCTCTGATGGTACCCCCCACCCTCCCACCACTCCCTCAACTTTCCTATCACCCACCTTATGTAGTGAATTTGTTATATTTGGGTAGCGGTCGTCTATTGACGCTAAGAAACAAGATAAGAAACAAGAAACAAGCGACACTCGAGCGCGGATCAACTCTCATTTATCATATTTTACGTTATTTTTACATCTCGTAACTAAGACTTGGCTTGGGTTTCCGTATTTAATTACTTTTAAAGCTTTAGGCTATCTATCTATTGCCTGACGCCATGACCCCCGAAGGGGTGGCCACGAACAAAACACCCCCATGCACTTCTGTCCCCAGTCAGTCGATTTTGACTTGAATGATTGAGAAGAAATGTTAACAAATGAACATGAAATAGCATAGTTTTGGCCATTTTATAATTTCCAAAGAAATGATATAAACGATAATACGCACGCTCGGGATCATGTTCCCGTCTCGATATCATTAAAGACGTCTTGCGCCGCTCTATTAGACACAATTTATTAGGGAAAATAGGGAGCAGTAGACTCGCCATATTTTTCTTAATACAGTCCGCATGGAGGATTTTTTTTATCGATATCTTGAAAAAACCCGATTTCACCGAAATATAATACCAAAAATATTCATAAGTCCTGAATGTGAACAAAGCATTCTGTCAACATGACCTTCTTGTTTCGTAGGAAGCGGCGCGATTCACCCAATAAATGGCTGAAGCATTACTCACCGAAACAAAGTATCGGCAACCTGTTTTTGCCCCCTTACAGATCAACATATATGAGGATGACAATAATTCAAGGCACTGCACCCCCTCAACTCATCATGTATCCAATTTTCCCCACAATTTCGCTTACCTACTGTAAAAGCGAGATTCGCCCAATAAATGACACCATTTGACGCTCTATCTTCAGATTAATGAATAATGGGTAAGATATAATGTAAATCCTCTCACACACACACACACACTCACACTCACACTCTGTCTCCCTCTCTCTCTCTCTCTCTACTCAAACCATGAAAAACAACAATACTGTATAACACTATATTCCTTGAATTTGTTTTAAAGAAAACTTGGGTAGGCCTAAATAAGGTTGCTCTAATTGTCTTGAATGGTACCCCTATCTCTTTTGACTGGAGTGGCATACAATAATAGATTGAGGGGGGCATTGACTCCCTTTCAACCCACACGTTGCGTCTGCTGCCGCCGCCGCCAACACAGTGAACGACCGCAGTAGTGCAAGTACTGGCAATGAGCTGGATACACAGGCCTAGTTTGCCTTTTTCCAGAGGATCTACTGTAAGAAACTGTAAGAAACTATTATCATCATATATACCGTACTGTATTACCAGCAGGGGGCAAATAACAGAAATAGCCGTCAAAATAGACAGTACTGTAATGTAATCGTGAGCGCACGACCTATGTAAACATGGCGACCGTACGCCCTGATGCTACATCCTTCCCGAATTACCTAGCCCTAGGGTAACTGCTGGCGGTGGGATAATTTAAGATGAAAAGCGTTTGAATCTGATGCATAGTGGGTGCGAATATCGGCGCGCCAGTTTTCTTTAACATTATCAAAATTCTAGCAATGGCTCTAAACCAATTTTACCATTAGCCTAATTATTTTTCAATTCCTTAGTTTTCCTAGATAGCTTAGGCTATTTCATGATTTTCTTTTTTTTATAGGCTATTAACCCATTGCCTTCGGCGGGAGACGTTCGCAAACGCCATGGCAATTTACAGGCTTTTAGAGCCCCTTAACCCTCCAGCCCCGGCTATGTATTATATATATATTCCTCGAAACCCGGGTGTTTTGGCCGAAAAACGTCTAGGCTAGGCTACCGTATATTCGTTAACCCGTTGAGCCCCGGCTAGTTATAATATTTTGTTCACCCCAGTCCCAAGCCATTTTCACTTATTTTTGTTTGGTAAAATGGAAAAAAAGGATGAGAAAAAAAAAAAAAAAAAAAAAAAATCACCTCTGACATTTTTTTTTGGGGGGGGGCCGGTGGGGGGTTGGGGGCGGGGGGGGGTTCAAAAAAAATTGTTGAGCCAAAATGGAAGAGAATGGTGAGAAATGAACACAAATAAAAAAAAACTCATTTCGGTCATTTGGGGGGCGGGGGGGGTTTCAATAGTTCGTCTCCCCCGCATGACCACCCGCCCGGGAGCACTAGGGTAAAAACTGAGTATGACATTGTACGGCATACATCCTAAGGAGTATCTCACATAAATCTCAAGCCTCTAGCTCCCATACGACCGGAGTAATGAAGGTTCAAAGTGGCGGTAAACTAGGGGTGTAAACTATCCCCACTAAGCCCACCACCACCAGCCGCGCGGCTGTCTTGGCCCGCTCACACCTACTGGCCCGGCTCCCCCACACACTACGGTACCTCCCCCTCCTATTCTCCCGCCATTTCCTACCTTACGAGCCACGTAAGTGTTTTTTATATGTCGGACGCACGTGATGCGTCGCTGGGAGTTGGTGATCAAAGACTGCCGACGCAACACGTGCGACGCTGGGTCTCTGCGGGTTAATCAGACTGCTTCCCGCATTCCCGCGCATCCCCAAGCGTAGCTGTGTTATTTACCTGTAGAATGGCATTAAGTAGAGCTCTCTAAGTCAACTGGTTGAGCTGTGATGATGATTTCATTGGAGATAACTTTATGGCCAAAACAGCCACTTTACACCACTTTTCGATACTTAACAACAACATACAGGCACACACGAACAAGCGACACTCTCCTTCTTGTGGCCGGAGATGCGGGGCGTCGGTCCAGCCGGCTGTTGTTTACATGCGTCGGACCGACGCCTCGCACACGAAGCTCACAGGCTTTCAACCACTGGGCGTTCAAGAGGCCTTCCGGGCAGCTGTTATATGCTTTTTTATGGGCGTTCAAAAGGCCTTCCGTGGTGAGAGGGTTAAAGCCTGTAGAATTGAGTGTGAGGGAGCGGGAGCATTCAATCCCAGCCCCTTTGGTCTGGGGCCGGAACGACTTGGCAGCACGCCCCCTGCCTATTCATCGACAGATTATATTTTTATTACTAAGTCACAACTATATATATATATTTTTTTCTTTTTGACCCCTTATGAGTTGGTTTGTCGATACTTAATGGAATAATGTGAAACTACCAAATTTGCTTCACATTAATGCCATAGTTTCATAATTAGCAAAATATTTAGCAATGAAATCTTTGTAATAAGTAAGTACAGTAAAAGTCCGTTAATCCGACGACCGATGATTCGAATCTCCCAATAGTCCGAATTTTTCAATTTGAGGCCAAATCCGAATTCACCCGATGGTCCGAATTTCAAGAAGTCCCAAAGTCCCCTTTTTGAGGCATTAGTCCACTCAAATGACACATAATGGAGCACACACATATCATATGTTCATGAATTCACTTTAAAAGTTTACCATTGTCATTGTAGCCTATTACCTACTTCAAAACATTCAGATTAATGGTCAAAGGAAGCTACTGATATAAACGTAAACACCTTCTTCTTCTTCTTCCACATCGTCTGCTAGAGAGTTTGTTTTGCTCTTGAACGCATCCTTGGGACGCTCCGATGCGCTACTGGCTTGCACCGCATTTTCTGCAAGCGCATTCAGTCTTGAGCTTGAAAACTCACCTTTGGACGTATTAGTCTTGAGCTTGAAAACGCACCTTTGGACGTTCCGATACGCTACTATTTATAGTACAGTGATCGGAGCATCCCAAGGGTGCTTTCAAGACAACAAGACAAGGGTGCTTTCAATACAATATAATATAACAGAGCACGTCACAAAAGGAAAATCACAAAATGAAAATTACAAGAACCTCTCAGGGAAGTGCCGTTGTTAAGGCATTACTTCCCGAACCACATCTGATCTTCAAGAGCAAGACAAACTCGCTAGTAGCCGGAAGAAGAAGAAGACTTTTATATCAGCAGATTCCTTTGACCATTAATCTGAATGTTTTGAAGTAGGTAATAGGCTACAATGACAATGGTAAACTTTTGAAGTGATTTCATGAACATATGATATGTGTGTGTGCACCATTGTGTCATTTGGGTGGCCTAATGTCTCAATGTTTTCGTCATACACAGGTTCATAGGGGTAAAGTCCGATAATCCGAAAAATCCACTAATCCGAACGAGGGCCGGTCCGCTGCCCTTCGGATTAACGGAAGTTTACTGTAATAAAAATGGGGATAATTACTATATATATACCATAAGCTGGGAAGAAAAAAACACGCAGACTATTCGCATGTTATTACCATGGCGCCTTATCTCTACTATAATTACAGTAGGAGGGTATACTGTACAGTAGTCTGGTGATGGGCTGGTCTATCAGAGTGAGAACTGAGCAATCTCTGCCATACCCATAGCTTACTCTGACTGTTCCTTTTACTTTTGTATTTTCTAGATCTCAAGTGACGGCGTCTCTTCCGTGGATTGACCTCCCATTCTACCTAGATTGGAAGCCAAAGGGTCACATTTTTTCCTTTGCCCCTTAACTTTCTCTTCATAATTGCTGAGGGGCACAGGGCCCTGGGTGGGGCTTTGGTTTCCTGGGCATTTCCGCACCCTCCTCAGCTCCCCGCCATGGAGTGGCTTCGGTCACCCAGGCTTTATTGTGGTCGGCAGTGAGGGTTCTGTGGGGGCGCACGGTTATGGCCTTGGCCTTGCTCGGGGCCTTGGGGCTGTTCGGCCAGGCAGCTTGGGGAACAACAACAACAACTGTACAGTAGTTGGCTTGGATATATATATATATAATATTTATTATTTTTATTATTTATTATTATTATTATTTTTTTATTTAACCCTCTCACCACGGAAGGCCTCTTGAACGCCCATAAAAAAGCATATAACAGGTTCCCGGAAGGCCTCTTGAACGCCCAGTGGTTGAAAGCCTGTGAGCTTCGTGTGCGAGGCGTCGGTCCGACGCATGTAAACAACAGCCGGCTGGACCGACGCCCCGCATCTCCGGCCACAAGAAGGAGAGCGTCGCTTGTTCGTGTGTGCCTGTATGTTGTTGTTAAGTATCGAAAAGTGGTGTAAAGTGGCTGTTTTGGCCATAAAGTTATCTCCAATGAAATCATCATCACAGCTCAACCAGTTGACTTAGAGAGCTCTACTTAATGCCATTCTACAGGTAAATAACACAGCTACGCTTGGGGATGCGCGGGAATGCGGGAAGCAGTCTGATTAACGAATATACGGTAGCCTAGCCTAGACGTTTTTCGGCCAAAACACCCGGGTTTCGAGGAATATATATATAATACATAGCCGGGGCTGGAGGGTTAATGGTGATTTTTAGGTATGGAAAATACCTATGTATGGAAAAATCCGGCTTCGCCGGAGACATATTTCTATCGGAAAATGTAAAAATTTAGCTTGCTGTCAAAACAAAAAATATGTATGCTGGCTTGCTACCGCTCGCCAGGAAAATATTGACACCTGGATGGGGGTAAACGTCTTAGACAGTAGACTGAATGGGGCCGAATGGATAAAAGCCAAAGAGAGAGGGAAAGAAAAAGAAACAAAGCGAGGTGGGCTCTCTTTATCCAAACATGACAGAGCTGGTCGTTTCCATATGGTGTGAAGTAAGGTTTGATTACAACAGGTGATCTATCCAAATCCTTTCTCTCTCAAGTTGCTTTCTGTTCCCTGGTTTCAGTATTCAAATTTAGCACACTCCTCCGTTGTTCACTGTGGACTACCTATCTCTCTCGATATGTTACTCAGTTACTGTGTGTGTGTGTGTGTATGTGTGTGTATGTATGTATGTGTGTATGTGTGTGTATGTATGTGTGTGTGTGACAGATGGTATGAAGCAGGACAGGCGCTCATTTTCATATGTAACTTTCCCCTTGTGTTTGGATTGCAGAGATACTACAGCCTCTCCCATTCTCTCTCCTACAGATGGCTGGAAGACGACAGTGATGACGATGACGAAGGAGGGGCTGGAGGAGGAGAGGTGAAAGAAGATGAAGATGATGATGAGGGTGTGGGTGAGAGGGAGGAAGAAAAAGAGGATGAGGGGGAGGAGCCAGATCAGTCGGGGCGGTGGAGAGGGGCATTTGCGCAAGGATGACCCCCAAACCCCCACTAGAGGTCAGGGGGCAGGGGAGGACACAGGGGTTACGACGGCAGCACGTGCCCTATCTCCTCCCACGATCCCCACTTCCCCCAGTCCCCCCCTTGCTCCCAACACCCCTCCCAGTCCTCCCAATACCCGGTTGCCGTGACTGCCCAAAACCCAGTCAGAGCAACCAACTCTCTCGCTCACCATCACCGCGTTGCACAGGGCACTAGTCGGGCTAACTCACACACCTCTCCCTCGCACACCATAATCTCTGATCATACCACAGAGCATCCCTCGAGTGTCAAGCCTCCAGTTATAAGGCAGGCGATCGCGAAAGGCAGAAAGGCGAAGGAAGGGAGTGAGGTTAGTGAGAGGAAAGCAGAGAGCATCACGTGTGTGGTGGTGTTGGGTGCCGTAACAGCAGACAAGGGTAGTGAGAATGTTGGCCTGCAGCGTGTTGGGTGATTATCGTGCAAGGTGTGATACTAAGATACATTAAGCGTGTGACGGAGAACAATGAGACTACCATTAAGAGTGTAATTGAGAACAGTGAGACTATCGTAACAGAGGACAGTGAGAGTTACATTGAGCGTTCTAAAACAAACAACAGTGAGAGTTGTGCGGTGATACAGAACAGAGAGGTTGGTGTGTTAAGGAGTGAGAGAGCCAGGAGTAGTGC